>PVJL010014109.1:0-29395 GCA_004026885.1 Lyroderma lyra | reverse complement strand
AATTAAATCTCACCTTTCACTGTAGACTTAAGTGTTATGCTTAACTCACATAAACAGTCATAATAGTAATTAAACACAATCTGTCATGTAGACAATATTTTATTGATATCATAGCAATCTGAAATCAGGTGAAATTGAGAGTTAGATACCTGTATTTTTACAAATTAGCTTCTTTTTTCCTCCTCCTTGTGATTATCTTCTTAAAAACATTTTATATTAGTTTCAGGTGTACAGCATAGTCATTAGACTATGCAGTGGTCCCCCTGATTAGTCCAGTGCACCCCTGGCACTATACATAGTTGTCGTAACATTGTTGATTATATTCTCTATGCTGTACTTCACATCTTCATGATGATTTTGTAGCTGTCAATTTGTATTTCTTAATCTTGTCATCTTTTTTACCCACCTCCCAACCCTCCCTCCCCAGCAGCCATCAGTTTCTGTATCTGTGAGTCTGTTTTTGTTTTGTTTGTTAGTTAGTTTTGTTCTTTAGATTCCACATATAAGTGAGACCATGTGGTATTTGTCCTTTTCTGACTTATTTCATTTTTAGCTCAGTATCAATACATTTTGGGCAATTTTTCTAATTTTATCAGGCAGTAGCTGACTGTTACAGTAAGGAAGTTAAAATAAGGCATATAGACCACTGCTCTCAAACTTGTGAAATGATGTGGAATCCATACTTAGAAATCTCACATGAAAATAACTCCCCTTTGCGTCATTATTTTTCATGGAATTAGGGCCTTTTGTCTTTATCGTATAACAAAGAAATTAATTTGAACCAGTAGTGATGATGATGATATGATGATGAATGTGACGTGGCAATGTTGCTGATGATAATTCATGCTAGTGTTGGTGCTATGACGTACACTTTAAATAGAGAATTTCTAATCATTAAAACAGCCTTGCAAGGTAGATTTTTTTTCCTCTAAGTTATGAATGAGAAAACTAACACTGAGAGATCGTAAATAAATTCTCTAAGATCAGCAACAGGATAAAAAAAGCTGGTTTCAAAGTTAGGCTTTAACTACCACCTGAATCAGTCAGCTAGAACAACATATGATACGAAAACTGTCAAGAGAAATAAAGCTGAATTTAGCTAAAGTTATCAATCTACTCACTGACATTTGTTTAAACACAGTAGAGCTCAGTATTAAAGAGTGAATCAGTGATATTTAAACATGAGGAAACCATCACTGAGTAATTTTGCTTATTTATAAAAAACTCAAAACATGACTAGGAAAAAATAACTTAAAAAGATATTTCTTAACCAGAAATTATTTAAGGAATATCCTGAAACATGCATTAATATGTTTTTTCTACAACTTACAGAATATGTTGCTAATGTTTGGAGATTTTCCCAGTCAGATTATTACTAAAACAATGGTATACATGATAGCTGTTAAATAATATAGTAATATTTTACCGATATGAAAGAAAATGCTAGATGTCTCTTGTAAGCTGAATATGAAGTCCTCAGGAAAAACGATGTGCCAGTCCTTTGCAGATGTTCTCAGTTGAAATAATGCCTGCGTAAAACATTGTTCAGCTCTTCAACTGAAATAACATAAAACCTGAGAAGAAATTCAGTAAACTTGCTTTGTGGAATTTAAAAACTAACAAAAAATAATACATGTGCAGCTAGTCATGTGCTTTGAAACTGAACATCTTATCCCATAAGAGATAGAAACTGAGATTCAGAAAATGTTACTTAATTGATTGATTTACCTCTTTTTCACCTTAGCGTGTTTACCTGGACAATTTAAGAAAGATATTGATCATAGAAGTTTGCTGATCTTCAGTGGCACTGAATTAAATACACATGACATGTCTCTCTACTGTTAGAAAATGCAGAATCACAAAAAGTCCTGACATTCAGGGGTAGCATAGCATCAACGTGAAAATCAGGTATTCTGTAGTAAGGTGGCCTGGTACTCACTCAATTGTGTAAATAAAGTACTTTTAACAGTGCTTGACACATTCGAATCTATTTTCAGGATTATCATCTTGCTGGGTTTCCTAGCCTTTGGTCAAGACACCTGAGTTGTGAAAAAACAGGGTAACAGTCATTTTGAGTCTCAATCAATATCTAACCAACGAAATCATTGTAGATGGCCAATAAACCTAAGAGGGAACAAAATGTGAAAGGCAACTGTTGAAACTGGATAAATGAGAAGAACAGGTAAAGAAAGCAAGATTATCAAAGGAGGGAGCAAGCTATGGTTGTTTAAAAGGGGAAGAAGAAGAAAATGAGAATTGCTACTCCAGAAAAAAACAGAGAAATATACAGCCCAGCAGTTCTTCATTTAGCAAGTGCAAGGTGTAGGAGATCGTAACATTAGCATAATGTTTATATTTGTATTTCTTTATTTGTTTTTATTTAAAATGTAATTGATGATAAAGATGTTTAGAATTACAGATGTTCAAGGTGCAAAAAAATAATTGAAATTGTCCAAAATTTTAAATAACTAAAAAGCAAAATCTACCCTCGGTGCTGTAAACTCTGCCCCATGATACTCATGCACCCAGTATTAAGATTGCAACCACAGAGTTTTGTAGTGGAGTGTTATACATACTATGCAGAGACATTTACCCTACAGGATGCCTGTATTGCATTACGTCTGCCTCCATTTCTGGTGAGTTGTTTATACATTAGAGACGAGGATGTTCAAATTAATATGATGCAATCCAAACACCACTGTGTGTGTGTGTGTGTGTGTGTGTGTGTGTGTGTAATCTGCAACAGGACAAGAGAACGGTTTATGACTTTTGCATCCTATAAATCACGTAGAGAATATAGAATGATGGAGTAAGGAGAGAAAATGTTTTCAGGATATTAGAAAAAAGATTACTTTGACAATGATGGACACATAGGTGAGAAAGTCAGTTGGGAATATCTTAGAACCCTATAAAATTGGGCTTTCCTGAGACCTAAGGTGACCCCAGCAGATACTGCAGGAATATGACATGATACTCAGAGTCTAAGGAAGGGTCAGCTTTTACCACCTCCCAGGCCCACAGTGCTCTGTATCTCACTGCGTCTCGTTCATCCCCCACACCCCACCCATGTTCTTACTGCATATGGGAAAGGACAGTCAGTTAAGGAGTCAAAAGAAAGGGGAGCACGGAAACTATAGAGATAAGTGGGACAGCATCCTCCTTCTCCAGTGCTGGCATCCAGACCCCTTGTAGTTTCTAACTGGGGGTGGGAGGAGTTTAACACTGTGTCTAGTTAGCAATTTCCATCAGTATCTCTGACTGATTAAAAGTGACTGTGGAAATTACCTATAGGTGAGCAAAAAAGAAACAGGTTTGCAGAATACTCAAAAAAGCAAAGCAAAACAAAACAAAAACAAAACCAAAACCAAACCCAAACCAAACCAAACCAAACAAAAAAACAAACAGAAAATACAGGGTCTAGTAGAAGTAACATCTGGACTTGAGTTATGATTTTATTACAAAATCATAATCATACAAGTTTATAGTTACACCAATAATGCTTTTTTTATGAGCTGGTAATCTATACCAAATCTTTTATTATAAAATTATAAGCATGTATGGTTATGATTTTATAATAAAATCATATCTGAAGTCTGGACATTACTTCTGCTGGACCCTGTATAACCTTAGAATAAATTTCAAAAGGAGAATATTATATATATATATATATATATATATATATATATATATATATATATATATAAAACTACACACAATGCCTTCACTTCTTCATACCCCATTCTTTTTTAAAACTTAGTTATTTATAAGAAATATTTTTGTATTAGCATATATATAAAACTCTACTGTATTTTTCAGGAGATAGAAGCAAATAGAGTAGACTTTCAGTTAATTGGCACCCATGGAAATTGGTAGATGCTGGATAAATGTAAGTAGATTCTCCATTAATGAGAACTAAAGCAACTAGCACTGCTTGAGAGCATCGGTTGCTTGAGTTCCAGTTAACAGAGTCTACTGTACTTAACAACTTGTTCTGTGAGGCCATCATTACCCTAATACCAAACCAGACAAAGACATTACAAGAAAAATAAACTACAGACCAATGTCTTTCATGTACATCAATGCAAAAATCCTCAACAAAATATTAGTAAATTGAATCCAATGATGTATAAAGGAATTATACACCATGACCAAGAGGGATTTATCTCAAGTATGTGATGCTGCTTCAACATTTAAAAATTAATTACTGGAAACCATCACATTGACAGGCTAAACAAGAAAAATCGCATGACCATATCAATAGATCCAGAAAAAGCATTTGACAAAATCTAATACAAATAAAGGATAAAAACTTTCACTAACTAGGAATAGAGGGGAATATTCTCAACTTGATAAAAATATCTACAAATAACCTATAGCTAACATCATACTTAGTGGTGAGAAACTCAATGATTTTCCACTAATTAGGTACAAGACAAAGATACTCCCTTTCATCACTCCTCTTTCAACATCTCGCTGTGCAATAAACAAAAAGAAGAAATAAAAGAAATACAAATTGGGAATGAAGCAATAAAACAGCTTTTGTTTACAGATGACACGATTATCTATGTAGAAAATCTTAAAGAACTGATTAAATCTTAGAACTCATAAGTTATTATACTAAGGTTGCAAGATATAAAGTTAATATACAAAAGTCCATTGCTTTTCTATATACCATTAACAAACAAGTAGAATTTGAAATTAAATTCAGAATACCATTTACATTAATACCCTCCAAAATAAAATACTGAGGTATAAAACTAAAAAAATATGTACCAGATCTATATGAAGAAAACTATAAAACTCTAATAAATCAAAGAACTAAGTAAATGGAGAAATATTCCATATTCATGGATTGGAAGACTCAATATTGTCTAGATGTCGATTCTTCCCAAGTGAATTTATAGTTGAATGCAATCCCAGTCAAAATCCCAGCAAGTTACCTCATGGGTATTGACAAACTGTTTCTAAATCATACGTGAATGAACAAAAGACCCAGAATAACCAACACAATACTAAAGCAGAAGAATGAACTTGGCGAACTAGTGTTACCTGAATTCAAGACATGCCATAAAGCTATAGTAATTAAGATAGTGGGGTATTTGTGAAAGAATTGACTAATAAATCAGTGGAATCAAATAGAGTTCCCAGAAATAGACTCATAAATATAGTCAATTGATCTTTGACAAAGGAGTATAGGTAATACAATGGAGGAAAAACAAGCTTTTTAAGAAGTGGTTGCTATTATCTTTGACTGATAACATTACCTGATTTTGTCTTTTAGAGAAATTAAATTATATAGCCTACAGTATTTTCTGGCTTCTTTCTTACAATGTTATATTTATGAGTGCCTTCATATTTTTGTGTGTAGATGTAAATCATTTTTATGATGCAGTGTATTCTACAATGTAAGTATATCACATTTTAATTTTTTAAATATATTGCTTAAGAGAATTTGTGTTGTTTCTAGTTTTCAGTCTTACAAATGGTGCTTCTTTACACATTCTAATATAAGCCATTTGAGGTACATTTTTATTTCAGCCTTTAAAATTAATTATCTTTGATGAAAAGAGGGAAAACCTTGTATTTGAATCAAATTGATGGATACCTAAAATAGCAGCCTTATGATGGCATATTTGAATGTTATTGGTAAAATATGCACCTGGAATTAAACTATTAAAAACTGTAATCCTGATAATGATAAAATAAGAACTCTAGTGAAAATACAAAGATAACATCTACTCTTAAAATAACAAGTGCATGTACCAAAGTAACACAAAGAAGCTAATAACACTGGTCTTGGAGGATGATTTAATCAAGTCTTAGCACGTTAAAATTAGACAAATTATCATAATTTCCCTGTGCCTCAGGTTTCTTATCAGTAAAATGGAGATAAATGTAGTATCTGTCTAACAGGGTTGCTGTGGGAATCAGTAGGACACTACATAGAAAATCTTGGAACAGTATCTGATATGTGGTGAGTGCTAATAAGTATTTATTTTGTTGTGCTAAATAAAGGCTTTGGCTCAAGGAAACACCATAAAGTTGTATTAATAAATAGTGTATGACAATGCATCAATTAGGTAAGCATTGTGAAGCCATAATTTCTTACAGTAGAATGAATCTTAGCAATGTAGAAGACATTTTTTCACTTGCCTTAGTTGTCTTGCAAGAGGAACTTATTATTCCCATTTTAAAGAGAATATTATGTCTCAAGGAATTTATATATTTATATTTTCCCTCACAAAAATAATTGAGATTTAGTACAGAAATTAATGTAATATATTAATTAAGAAATCAAGATAAGTGGAGTAGACAATGGCAGTACTAAGAGATAAAGTAAAAGGCAAAATTAGCTCATGAAATACACACCATACATTAGTGTAGTTACTATAGGTAAAAGAGAAATCTAATTCTAAGTAGTTTAGCAACCAAATCAAAGACAGGATTATATTTGATTTTAAGATTCACCATCCTTTTAAGAACACATACACTCATAATCACACACACATGCTCAGTGTCACATACACATTCTTACTCACCTTCATTTATCTACTTATATTCTCACATACGCATTTACACAGACTCATGCATACATAACACACTCACACGCTAGGGGCTGCTGTTCAGTATATACATCTTTTCTTTCTATTTAGGGTTCAAAAACATTTCTCCCCTTTATGGAAGAGACACCGTGAGATACAGTGGCCTCCATCCCTATAATCATCCATAAAATACATGAAATGCTTTTGCAAGCTACAGCACAAAATTCCATCGAAGGAAAATCAGCTCTCTGAGGGGACAGTCTAATTTATCAAAGACACAGCCCTCAGCTCTTTCATGCTTTGGCTGGATGCAGGAACGACTTCTGCCAACAACCTTCTGTCACCACCAATAGGTCACAATGATGATAGAGAAATTCCAACCCCTTTACCCCACAAGACATCTAATTTTGAGAAGTGTAACTAACTCCCTGATGTTAAATAAAATGAACTCCTCATGTGACTATCCCACTATGTCATGTGCTGGATAGAGAAGAATTAAATGGCAGAGCAGTATCCTGTTTGACTCTGAAAGCAAAGCAATTGAGCCCAATTCCTAGTCCCACTTCCTCTTAGATGAGAGACTAGTCATTTAACTGCTACCAAATTGTTTCCTTGTCTGTAAGATAATACTATTAATATTCCCCCGACATTGATGTTATGAGGAATAAATAAGACACTCAATGTAAGTTGCTGAACATAGTGACTAGTGTGTAATAAGCACTCAATGTGACAATTACTAATTTTGTTATTTGCAAAAAAAAAAATCAGTCCTCAAGAAAACATCTTGTGACATTCATTCTGGTTATTATCAGTTTCACTATTTTATAGCATTTGTTTCAAATTCATGACAAAACTTAGTAACACCTGCATAAAGGAGAATAAACTGTGCTCTGTAGAGAGGGATCATGCATTTAATTCAGAAACGATGGAAATTTTTCTAAATGTTGGCCTAAACACATTTGTGTTTTACAGGGTTCAAAGTGAGTAGATAATTTGTCATGACAAAATGTCTGCTGACCTCGCTTCCCCAGACTAAATTGTTGTAAAGTCTCTCTGCGAATGTAACTAATATTGAAGAAAAGACCTACTCTTGACATAAATCGATTTCATAATATTTTGATTACAATCAATTTCTTTGTATTTAATCAAAATATTCTGCAAATCATTTGATACTTCTTCTTAAAGATTCTCACCTGGGGGTTATAAAATATGTTAGAAAGAGCCCTAGTTGAATAAGATTAAGACTGTCCTATGAATGTGTATGTGTCTATATGTGAGACTACAGCGAGCTTCAGGAGTGCAGATGTACCTTGGACAAAGAAGAAATTGGCAAAGAATGCAGACAGAATGGCTGATAAAAATTTCAACCTACAACTGTAAGGGATAACAGGATTACCCTTTAAAATGGGGATGAACCGCATTCTGAGCTAATCAAGCTGACATTATCAGGGTTGCCATGGGTAAATAGATAGCCATCCTTAGATTTAATTAACTTGTTGAGGCCATAGTGCTGGCAAGTTTTAAACCTGTGACTAAGATACAGATTTTTCTAACTCATAATTCATTTTTTTTTACTTAAGTAGTTTTTTATTTTTTTAATTTAATGGATGCCCCTTTTTAGAGCAAACTCTTTAAGACATACAAATATGAGGCAGAGAGTGAAATGCTTTCGTTGCATAGAGTCTAGTGGTCCAGCTCCTTGCCCATTTATTGATCCAATACCACATAGAAGCCCCTGGTGCTTTCACAAAGCTCTAGGCTTTAGAGTAAAGCAACTTGAAAATACTGTTGCATACTCTACATTTTTCTAATCATTTATTGTTATGTGCTTGACAAGATCCTGTAGGTTATGGTATTACGGTATTTTGCCATGTATAATGTGCACATTTTTGCCTAAATTTGTGAGGGAAAAATAAGGATGTGCATTACACATGGATAGCACTAATTCTGTATCTATATAAATGTTTTTAATTCTTTTATTTATGCTTATGAGTTAAAAGTGTAACTCTAGTAATCAATAGGAAATCCAGATACAAAACAATATGCTGGAATACAATAATTCGTTGGGTTTTTTAATATTAAAATTTTTTAAACATAAAATTTCTTGTCCCTTGTATCTGTTCTTGTGTTTTGTAATTATTGGTTACATAAATTTCTTGTACCAAAATATGTTAAAGAATGAATGCTAAAATTCCTTTATGATACAAAAAACAAGTACTTAAATGTATACAAATAAAAATTTGAATAAAAATAATTAAAACAAAAGATATTTTCCCTGAAAGTTTCGGCCAAAAGCATGAAAGTGCATTACACATGGTAGCACATTATTCATGGCAAAATATGGTACTTTTGATGCCCATAAAAACACTGTAATACAATTTGAGTAGATATTACCTCTCTTTATACACAATGCAACCTATGTTGAGCTAAACTGAGCATTTTACTCATAACTAATTAGTATGGCAAAGCAAAATTAAGACCCAGGTTAGTGACACGATGACACCATTTTCACAAATCTATTATATTGTCCAGAAATGTAGTGCTTCTAGGCCTTTTGGCTAAGATCAAGTGCAGAAATTATTCCAGCGCATTATAACTGCCAGGGCAAAAACTAGTTTCTTGAACCAATGATTAAATAAAAGAAAGACCATATAAGCACCACTGATTCTATTACAAATTTTTCAAAATGTGAATTCTAAAGGTTTCCTTTTCATTAGCACATATAATTCTTTCCTCTTATAAACTGCACTGTTATGATCCCTCTCATGGAAAAGGCTCAACCTTTGTCTCTCTATCCAACTTCCTCTTACACTGCAATGAGAGCTGGTGTCTTCCAAGAATCACATAAAAGGCGTCATGTATATAGGTGCAATCTTTACCCCAAGGGGTGGAGTTTCCAGTTAAAGAAGCAAGAAATCAATTTTCAACTTAATGCTATATTTTTAAAGATAATACCAAATTGAAATTAATGAGATGCTGGGGCATTCTATCTGGGAGAAACTCACTGTTATGGAGGTCCAAGATGGGGAGCCAACTGGACTCTAAGAGAAAGAAACAGGAGATTAGGGGAATGCTTTCGGAAGGGAGAATAAATGGTGATCTACTCTACAGACATTCTTTTCTTGTTTTCCTTTTCTTAGTTCTAGATTCATAACATCTAGGCTGTGTCTTCTATTTGGGACAATTTTCAAGGTTTGGATATGTGCCAGAGTTTCTGTATGATCTCTTCTACATACACATTTGGATTTGCTTCAATGTAGAGAAAATGGTTCTCTAGAAGAAAAAAATTCACTGAATGGTAATAGAGTTTGCAAGACACAAAAAAACTTTAAAAAGTTTTAGAGTGACATGGAAAAGAGTGCGGCTTCCAGACCCTATAGAACAAACAGCAAGAATGCACTGGAAAACCCTGCTTGAATCATTGGGGTGACCATCGCAGGGCATCCCAACTTTCTTAGATTCCAGTTCCACGTCTGAAGAACAGCTTGCTAATTGTTCTGGCTCCAATCCAAAGAAAAGAGTGAGTTCTGAGGAGCAGTCCCTAAACGCTCAAATTGCAGTGAAAACCTGGATTTAGTTGGTTTCCATTTCAAACACGGTTCCAACAATTAAGATACATAATGCAGGGTTGAAATTGTATCTCTGTGGCATCATTGAAGGATTCCAGATACCTGAGTCTTATCTAAAAGTGCAGCAGAGATACTTAAAGCCACATAATAAAATTAAGAAGAAAATTATAACATAAAACAAAATGAGGAGTCACTGAGGATACTCCTCTAGAATGATTCTGGGAAATGATGTCAATTTGAAATTTTTCTTCAGCGTAACCAGGATATTCACGACGAATCTAAGAAGGGGTATCTCTGCTCAATTTGCAAGTATTATTTAAGAGCTTTTTTTTTTTAACTTTCTAAAGCAGAGGTCATCAAATTACAGTCCATGGACCACATTTGGTGCTTCACCTATGTTTGCAAATGACGTTTTATTGGAACAGTCACATTCATTTGCATATTGGCTATGACTGCTTTCACAATACGATGACAGAGCAGATTACATGCTCCAAAGATCATCTGACCTGCAAATCCTAAAATATTTACCGTAGTCCTTTAAGAAAAGAAGTGGACCAACCTAAGTTTGAAAACATATTTCATGCATCTCTCTAAACACAGCTAATATTTAATAAATAGCACAAGAACCATTTTATACATCAGAATAGGAAATAGCAAGGTGTGTGCTGAAAGTGTAAAATTATACCTAACTTCTCATTTCCTTAAAGGATTAAAGATTAAAAGTTTCAGCTTTTACCTTTCCAAACTACTGAGGCACTGTCAATGCCCTTATACCTTGTCTACTTACCTGAAGAGAGACTGTTTAAATATCTTTATTTCTCCTGAACACACAAATACGATAAAAACCTCCTTGGAAATGGGTACCCTGCATTAGTCATTCTTTGTTAATCCTTCTATTCATCTATTATTTTTAGCACCTGCTATCTGCCGAGCAATTTTATTGATGTTAAAAGTAAAAAAAAAAGTCTGCCTTCAATTCCCTTCCCTCTGTTGTGAGGCTCAGGGCCTGCCACCCTGGGCACTGAACACGTGTTGTTGGTTCAGTGAATGATTGAATGAATCACTGAGTAGACACAGTGACCTTGAAGGGAGAGAACCCTGGGAGTGTGATCATAATGGCTGTCTCCAGACCACCTTCAGACTTTTGAAAATTAAAAAAAAAAAACACCTAACATTTTTTAATGTTGTTATATGGGAAAGATATACACTTATGTATGTATCTGTTGACTTATGGAGTAACTCTCTAAATCAAATCTGCTTAAACATATATAGGGTTAGAATTGCCTGAAATACACACACACAATTTTAAAAATTGGGATTATTTCTCAAACTCTAAACTAGAATGAAAATATATTAGTTCAAAAACAATACGTGAATCTGAGAAGGAGAAAAGTTTGCTCATTTGCCTCGATAAACGGTCTGGATAAAATTTCTACAAGAGAAGATACTGAAATTCTAATTATGTCTCCCAATATGATTACTTCTACTTATTTTGATGTGTTCTTATTCATAGGGTTACGTGTATGTGAAACAAAACGAAATGCAGGTAAACACCAAGGTGGAGATACTGTCTATGAATTTTCCATCTAAGACACCTTTACTTCTGCCTGAAGTAATATTCAAATTATTACTATTACAACACATCTTTTCTAATTTTCTTATTTGGATGCCTTGAATATTAATCTACAGCCAGGCTTATGTCAAATGGCCACTTGCTTCCCAGGGCTTTGTCAAGATGATATCCAAATGAAAAGTCCCTTAGACTCTTGCACTAAAGATGTGGCCACCCATGGGCATTGACTTAAAAAAGTCATATTCCTTGGGCTGAGAATCATTTTAGGGGGAGAAAAAAGACTCTCTACTTTGAAGGAAATGGGTTGAGTTTCTGAACAACTACACATTGCTCAAGCATTGGCTTTTGCCCTATTTTCCAAGAGATGTTTATCCCCATGGCCATTATAGAGGATTGCTTTGCCATTTTAATAATCAGACCTGCAAATTTCCACTTAGCATCAAATCCAAACAATCCAGTCTGAAGGTGATTGACATCCTTGCTCGTGCACCAACGTCTGTTAAACCAGATGTTTCGCCTCCTCTTCCAAGAGCGAGCATCTTTTTGTGATCAACTGTCAAGACGAGCCTGTCAGTGGAGACATCACTAATGTTTACATAAGAAAGCACAAATCATTCAACTGCAGTCATGCTATACCATCTATTTCGATTGTTACCATTTCAAAATCAAAATTAGTTGGAACTTACCCTGAAAAATTTGCTAATGTCAGATAGTGCCTTCTGACCCTGAACAATATAATTTTCTAATTACAATCAAAATGTAGCTTTTGTTTATATGGGAGAATAATTTGGGCACCAAGACTGTTCATAACCCTGAAATGTTTCATGGTTTCTTCTTAAATTTAGAAGCCTGACACAACGTTTCTCTTTAAAAGGCTTGTTTCCTTCTTGGATAGATTGGGGGACAAAAATTGGCAAACACGGTTGCATAGCTAATGATCTTCCATAGCATCCTACCCACACTTCCACTTGCAACATAAAACAGTGCATTGTGGAATGAACACAAGAGGATGATATTTTAACATGGATTGGAATTATACTGATAGCGTTAACAAGAAAATTTTATCTCCTACTTTTAAAACGAACTGAAAATACACCAGTCTTCTTCAACAACTGTTAACAAGGAATGAAGGTGGATAGTTAATCCCTTGGGAGAACACTTCATAGCTATCTGAAGGGGTTCTTTGAAAGACATTTAGTTCAAACTTTATTCTGTAATGAAATATAAGCACAATAGCAACAAAGAGTTCATTTGGGAATCTTTTTGGGTTAGTAATAGGATTTCAACAGTCATATTTCATTTCATCACGTTTTCTCAAAATCCAAACAATTTCCTTTTGGAGAATGTGCTGTATAAATGTATATAGGTTTATGTAAAATGTTTGAGAAATATAAGAAAAGAGAAAAATTAATTGATATTTTTGAGAGGACACTGGAGGGAAACACTTCAATATTAGAGTAAATGGTCACTTTGAAGTTCAGGAGTGCTAAATTCAGAAGCACTGACTGCCATATCTATATATTTCTTTATTAACACATTTATTCGGTTATCGTAACAAGAATCAGTACTGGTTGAAAACAAGTCAGTTTTGGTTGCACCAATGTAAGGAATCCAAGATTGTACTCAATTTTGAAATAAATTGAAAGATAAGCAAGTTTACCTCTCTAGTAATGTTTCTTTTAGAGACAGTCTGGGAAAAGATGAAGCAAAGTTTGACACAAAATGACCCTTCTTACTTACCCTGTGCACTTCAAGTAGCAGAGTGATGAAATATGGCAACCTTGAAAGCTTTGTGATTTTAATTTTCTTGGTCTTTACCTTTTGCAGAATTCTCTTTTCACATTCTTTCCACTTCCTCTCTCCTGCTCATGGCAGAGGGATCAAAATCTTTGGCTGGAATTAAATATGAAGAAATGAAAGTAGCTTAACGAAAACAGATATCAACATGCATAGTGTGAATAATTACATTAAAGGCTTGAAGAGTTATCTGGGCTAATAGAATTTGCATAATGAATGAATTTGTATAAACCCATGCAAGTGACACACACCCAGTAAGGTGTAGTGAAAGTGTGAGGTAAACTGAGTTTCAGTGGCAGCTAAGCATAAACTATGCCAAAAGGAGGACAAAGCTCTTCAGGGAGTTTCCATGAAAGTGTACCATCATTCACACCTTAGCACGTCTCCCTCGGCAGGGCACGCTGTGCAGTGAAAACGCGGTGGGACAAAGTGCCTCGATGACAACCTGCCCGATAGGAGCAGACAGAGAACGTTCCCCAGTGCCACGGTGCTCACCCTCATGGAAAACAGACCTCTCTTTCTCGGGATGCTTTTCCACGTGCAGTGACAGTCCTATTTATTTCTCTGATGCTTTATGACTTCACTCCTATGAGGAATATAGAACTGGAAGCAACAAAGAAACAAAAACTCGTGGACATGGTCCATAGTGTAGCGGCTACCTGAGGGTAGAGAGGGTGGGAGAGAGAGGAGGGGTGGGAGGGGAGGGAGGGGAGTCAAATGCACGGTGATGGGAAGAGAGCTGACCCTGGGTGGTGAGCACATTGTGACATAGACGATGCACGGTAGCATTGCACACCTGGAACCCAGGTAATTTTTGCTAACCAGTGTCGTCTCAGTAAATTTAACAATAAGTACATAAAAATTTTAAAGGGACAAAGGAAAGTACAATTTAATTTGGTTTTTCCTTACACGGAGTTTCAGAGGCCTTTGTGCCTGGAGGATTGGAAAAGTTAGGGAGAGAGTAGTGAGGGGTTTAGTCGGTGACAGGCGTTGAGCAGGGGCGTGGAAGCTGATGAGCCTCTTCTGACTCTGTGGGGAAGAAGTGCTGAGCCTTATTGGGTGGGAAGACCTAAATCTGGGCCACACCAGTGTTGTCCCTGAGATCATTTGCTACAGAGAACGTTTTCTTAACCCACACTGTCTGGGAGGAAAAGGCCCGTGGGCGCTGCTGTTTGCGGGGGTTAGAAAGGCCTCCTGCTGCTCCGTGTTGGCTCCCCATCCCTGCAATTGCTGATGGAATAGGGTAGGGGAGGCTGCAGGGGGGTGCAGGAGAGAAAGAGAGGTGCTCACTGTGCGAGAGTGTGAACACACGATCCTTTAGAAAAATTAAGGTAGTATAGTGCATCTTGGTTATTAGTTGATTTTCTTTCATCTCTGGATGTGTCCAGGAACCCAGACATGGCGAGATGGGCAGGAAAAAGGGCAGCTAGGGGATCAAAACGCAAGCTGTCGGCATTAAGAGGGCCTTTTAGCAAAGGTACAAAGCATCGCTTAGGACCAGCACGACGTCAAGTTGGTAAACAAGTGAAAGAGCATAAATGTGCTGGGACAGGTGCTGCTTAAAAAACAAAACGCTCCGACTCGTTTATCACGGCCTCATAGTCTTCGTGGGGGCCAGGTACCTTAGGGGTCCCGGCTTTCTTTTCTTTGGCTGTTGATTTGTTTTAAAAAAATGTTCAAGTCCAAGTGTACAAATAATCTTAGCCAGGAGGCTGGGTCTTGTTCTAGTTATTCCCACAGGGAAACATATTTAGTTCCAGGAGTTTGTCTGCATTCTTTCATTATCAGCATGATCCTCAAAAACTTTGGCCAAATTCATTTCAGGCATAGGCATTAAGAATTTAATTTAGGGAGTGCTAACAATACTCTATGTAAAGACTTATTTCATGTTACAAATACTTATATAAATGTTCTGAACTTAAAATATCCTTCAGTGAGCAAGTAATGATTTTTCCATTAGGTTTCTTCTCTGCATGCAATTAATTAATTCCAAGATAATTTTATGGTAGAAAAAATAAGAAAAACAAGTGAAAATATACAAAAATAATTATATCCTCAACATAAGTTCAAGATAAAGAACACCTAAATATTAAAATCACTGAAGAAAAGATGAATCAATTCTAGGGAATCTAACGTATGACATGGTAGCTGTAGTTGACAGTAATATATACTGGAAATTTGCTAAGAGTAAATCTTTAATGTTCTACACACACACACACACACACACACACACACACACACAAGGTAACTATGCAAGGTGACAGATGTATTAACTAACCTCATATTGCTAATCATTTCATAATATATACCTATATCAAATCATCACATTGTACACCTTAAATTTACACAATGTCATTTGTCAATTATATCTCAGTAAAGTTGGGAAAAAGAATCACTGAACAAAAACCAATGAATAAGGTATCCATAAAAAAAACCTAACAAACATAAAATATTCAAATATGGACCACTATTTTAAAAGAATGTGATAAACTCTATGTATAAATATGGAAAGTCTTTAAACATACACTGTTAAATAAATAAGATATTAAATAATATCTAAAGAGTGTGTGTGAATGTGTATTTCTATGTGTGTGTGTGTTTAAAATAATTGGGAAATTTCTGCAAGATTATCCAAGGAACTTTTTCTGAATTTAGAGGAAAAATCTATTTTTGTATACATTTTAATTTTATTTGCTTTTACAATGCACATGCATTATTTTTATAATAACAATAATTAAATCAATAAAACGTAGAATTGCTGATGTTGACTGTAAGTGAAGTAGGAATTCATACTAAAATGACAGAGAACTTGAGCAAATCATTGGAAGTTATTATGACAGGCTAAGGCTTTGAAGATTGAGCAAACTTTCAAATACAGCAAAATGCAGCAAAATCAGCCCTTCAGCAAAAGTTTGTTTAGTCTTCTCAATTCACACCTGATGGTACTACAATGTTCCTAAATTGTTCTCCGAACTTGGAATCATTAAGTTCTGGTGCTGAAAGGGACCTTTGGGATCACTTAAAAGAAATTCCCGTTTTATAAATGAGGAAAATAAAAGATGAAATGACTTGCTCTGATTCACACACAACCAACAACAGAGCTGGGACAATAAGACAGGTTTTTTTTATTGCTCCATTAACCATCTTCCTTCCAAACAATGCGGAAGGACCTATTTGTCATTAGCAGAGAAAGTGACCCATCTGCTAATTGAGTAACATTATTGGGTAATTTGGTCACCCATATTATTTCTCTGCTGATAATTGTAACTATGGGGCATGCTCCAAAAGAGTAGACAGGCCTTCATTCTGAGCTCCAATCTGCACACGGTTTGAAGTAAAAGTAAGCAAGCTAAAAGTGGCCCAGGCGTTTGATTTGACAGTGTCCATGGTGAGTATAAATATCCCCAGACAGGAGAGAGGCCACAGAAAACCTTTCTAATACTTCCAACAACATTTTTCTGTATATAACCATGATTGTTGATAAAAGCCTTTGTTTTCATAATAATTCATTTAATTGGTCCCACTTCATATAATTCAATTCCTGTTTTATCTCTAAGAATACTTTTTAATGCCTCTTAACTAGTACTGGTCTATTTCTATCTTCATTTCCTTAATCCTTATAAGATTTCTGTCACTTTCAATTTATATGAATATTTTAGGAATCTCACTGTGCCTTTAACCCACCTAGGGACCCAACACACAATGGTAGGTTAAAGTTGTCCTCAAATACTTAGTTTAGAAAGTGGGCCCCAGTGTCTTCAACATCCTTGTTTACTACCACAAAGCTTGTTTTGATTATTAACGTTGCGATGTGTCAATGATCAGTTGGCTGCCAATAAGGATCGAAAATTATGGCAAACATTAACTGCCCTTTTAAACTAAACTCCAAGAAGAAATAACAAATAAAGAACTGACTCAAAATGACCCTAACTTTATTTCTGGGTTTTCAATTCTGTTTCATTGGTCTGTGTGTCTGTTTTGCTACCAACAAGCTGTTTTGATTATTGACTCTTTGCAGTAAAGATTGAAATCATGGAGTGTGATGCCTCCACTCTTATTCCTCTTACATAGGATTGCTTTGTCAATTTTGGGCCTTTTGTGGTTCCATACGAATCTGATGATTTTTTTTATCTGTTTCTTGAAAGAATATCTGTGGGATTTTGATGGGGATTGTGTGAAATCTATATATTGCTTTGGGTAACATGGCTATTTTAACTGTGCTCTTCCAATCCACAAACAAAGAGTATCTTTCTATTTCTTTGTGTCCTCTTCAATTTCTTTTAGTAGTATCTTATAGTTTTCAGTGCTTAAGTCCTTCACATTCTTTGTAAATTTATTCCTAGGTATCTTACTCTTTTCATTGCAATCACAAAAGATATTGGTTTTTTTTTTCTATTTCTTTTTCTGGTTTTGTTGGTATATAAAAATGCAATTGATTTTTGTATGTTGAGTTTATATCCTGCAACTTTACTGTATTTATTGTTTCTAATAGTTTTCTGGTGGAGTTTTTTAGAATTTTCTATATAAAGGATCATGTCATCTCCAAAAAGTAACAGTTTAACTTTTCTCCCACTTTGGATACCTTTTATGTCTTTCTCTTGCCTGATTGTTCTGCTCCTATTGTTTATGTGAATTTCTAAACAATAAAGAGTTTTAACATCTCTGCCACATTACCTCACATTTAGCTGAGGCTACCCAGAGAAGTGAGAGGGTGCGAGGGGGTGGCAAAAATGTTTTGTTCCATAATCTTCTTCATACCTGTGGCAACTGTTACATGTATGTACTTCCAGGATAATGGAGGAGTGCTGAGGGTTTGGGAGGGCATCCAGTCCGAGTCATCACCATTGGAGTTTCCTCTCAACACTGAACTGGCAGAGCAAATTGACAAGTGCAGGGTGGATGTTCTTAGTCATGTGTGGCCCCCTGAGCCCCAAATGGGATGGGAGGTTCTCCTGCTGAGAAGTTAAGATATAAAGACTCTCCTGGAGCAAAATTCAATACAACATAAAATAAAAATCAATGTCACATTAATGGAGTTAGACTATGGTTATTCTATCAACTCACTTTCTTGCTAAATAAAAGTTTATAATGGAACCATGATCCTATTTTTAAACAATTGTTTGGTTTCATTGTCTTTTGGTTTTGGTCACCCATGTGTTTAGACTACCACAGTGTTAGCTAAGGCCTGAATGGCTGAAGATCATCTTTTAAAATAATAGTATTTAATTATTAGATTTGGGGCATGTATGGCATTTAAGAGTGGCTGACCCCTTAAGAAGGTGAACTTGAACCCATCTTTCTGTGTTGATTCTGTAAAGGTCACATGAGAATATTGCTAGCTTCATTCACTTTGCTCCTTTTCTTTTTGCAACTCCTGGGTACAATAATAACAGTTAATTCTTCTGTAGCACTTACAACACACTGGGATCGCTTCCAAGGACTTTGCAAGTGTTGAAGCCACTGACCCTTCCAACAGCCCTATGAGAAAGATACTGGTATATTTCTCACTTTTAAAATGAGGAAAGAGCAGTCAAGCTACCTGATTGAGGTCATAGTTGAGAGGTAGCAGAAGCTGACTGCAGCGTTTGTAGTTACTGCTTCAGGGTGCCCCTAAGGACAGTACAGGACTTGCCCTAGGAGAGTTCATGTCCTTTACATGAGCGAGAAGGCAAATTAAGGAGTACTACTAAAGATTTCCTTATTATTAAAGTTAAAATAAGAAATAAAAGCAAAACATATTTTAAATAATGTGTATTTTAATTTAATGCTATTTGATCCTTATTAATTATTTACTATGGCCCAGTTGCTATTCTAGATATGAGAAATACAGAGCTACATAAGTTTACAGCAGAGATTGGAAAGAAACACAGTAGCAAGGGACCTGATTTAATATCCTTTTTTAAGTGTAAATTTTCAGAAATCAAAATGAACCTGTAATGGGGGCTAACCTGTAATTTCATTTAGAAGCCAACTTATCTTTTTTCTGGTCGTGTTTACAAATATCCGTGATCCTCCATGAGTTCCACTGTTGGTACTTTTATAAGATGCTCAATAGGCCTAGCTAATTGTATATAGTTTGAGTAGAAAATACCAGAAGACACTAGAAGAGGGAACTAGAGTGAAAGGACAACGTGGGTCAATGACAGAAAGCACTGAATAAACAGTCTGTGCCCTGATTAAGGCTTTTAATGAGACTGCATTTATGCAGGTATGCAAACCAATGTAGAATATGGCTCCCATATGCTCCCTGTCAGATGAATTATTAGTTATCTTAAGGACATTAGAGAATAATAAGGGGAGGGACAGGGTTAGGAGAAAAGTGACAAATATGATGAGAAGAAAAGAAGGAAGGAAGGAAAGAAAGTCTGTCTAATGAAGCATGCATTTATAATATAATATGTCCCTTCATCTTAGAGTTCAATACTTTGTTGAGCCAACATCTCTATCTTTTCACTCTCCTATATTATCATTAGGAAACCCTTCTCAGAAATGTATTCTCTGAACCTAAGCTGTGAACTCTTTCCATATACAAAAATTAACTCAAAATGGATTAAAGACCTTCATATCAGACCTGCAACAATAAACTATATAGAAGAAAACATCGGCAATAAACTTATAGATCTAGGGCTCAAGGAAGAATTCATGAAACTTACCTCAAAGGCAAGGGAAATAAAAGCAAAAATAGATGAATGGGATTATATTAAACTAAAAAGCTTCTGCACAGCAAAAGAAACCATCAACAAGGCAAAGAGACAGCCAACTGAATGCGAGAAAATATTTGCAAATAATGCATCAGATAAGGGTCTAATATCTAAAATATAGTAAGAACTAATAAGACTTAAGAACAAAAAAACAAACAACCCAATTAAAAAGTGGGCAGAAGAACTAAACAGACACTTCTCCCATGAAGAAATACAGATGGCCAGCAGACATATGAAAAAATGCTCATCCTCATTAGCTATCAGGGAAATGCAAATCAAAACCACAATGAGATATCACCTCACACCTGTTAGAATGGCTGTTATCAACAAGACAAGGAATAACAAGTGTTGGAGAGGATGTGGAGAAAAAGGAACTCTGGTTCACTGCTGGTGGGAGTGCAAACTGGTACAACCACTGTGGAAGGCAGTGTGGAGTTTCCTCAGAAAATTGGGAATGGAGCTACCATTTGACCCAGCAATCCCCCTTCTGGGGATCTACCCAAAAGACTTGAAAACCTTTGTCCGCAAAGACTTATGTACCCCAATGTTCATTGCAGCACTGTTCATAGTGGCCAAAACAACCAAAGTTCCCTGCGACAGACGACTGGATAAAGCAGCTGTGGTACATATACACAATGGAATATTTCTCAGCTATAAGAAAAGATGAAATATTGCCATTTGCAACAAAATGGATGGACCTGGAGATCATCATGCTTAGTGAGATAAGCCAGACAGAAAAATCAAAGAACTGTATGACTTCACTCATATGCGGAATATAAAACTGAAAGCAACAAAGAGAAAAGAAATGAACAAACAAACAACCCATGGACACAATCAATAGTTTAATGTTTATTTGGGGACGAGTGGGTTAGGGAGGGGAGAAAGGGGAGGGGGTGAGGGAGGAGGGGGGAAGCTAAATATAAGGTGATGGAAAGAGAAGTCACTCTGGGTGGTGAACTTACTATACAACAAGTTGACAACACACTGTGGAATTGTAAGCCTGAAACCTATGTAAATCTTGCTAACAGATGTCACCCCAAAAAGTCTATCAATAAAAATGAATTAAAAAAAAAGAAATGTATTCTCTTTTTGGCAGTCTTTCCCTATACTTGGAAAATAGATAAGCCCACCTGGAGCCTATTTATTCAGGTGGTTTGGAACAAATCACATAGGATACCCTCCTCCATGGAGATGTGATTGAACATTAGGTCATTCTCTCTGTTGTTTCCTGAATTTTTTGAAGTCACTCAACCAGCAACTCTAGCAACTGAGAGCGTGCAAGAAGCACTTCTCCAGGTGTCGTTCCCTAGTTGTACTCATTAATGTTTTCCTTCCACATCCTGTGTGTATTGGTCAGCCATTGCCAAGTACAAAATGTTCTCTTTTTATGTAGAAAATGATTTTTCAGTCCTACAATCTATCTGAGCATGACCTCAGAATTTCTAGAAAGAATAACTTTGCCAGAGTGAACATATTCTCTTAGGAAGCCATGCTTACATGTAGACTTTCAGATGCTTCATTATGTTAGTGGAAAAAATTATTTACTAGAAAATAGTCATGAGAAGGAGAGTTTGGTAGCCTTAGTATTCAGAGAGATGTGTGGGAGTATTTGAGATTCTGGCAATTTTTAAAGCAGATAAATTGTTTTATTGGAACCAAAATGTATGCCATTGTTAGAACTGAGTAGCAAGTCATGGGATCAAGACAAAAAAAAATGAGTTAACGGATCTTGGTATCTAGATAAGAATTACTCCATCCCACTCAGGTTATATTTATTACAATACAAATTCCTCTGGATTAGAAGAGGATTAATCCCAGCACCTGAGACAGTTTTTGACCTGTGCATGGGAAACAAGTGGCCACAGCTGTGGGGATTGGAGTGCCAGTATAGGGGGATCATATGCCTTTGCGTAAAATAAAAATAATCCACACATGTTATGATCATCACCATCACAATAAAGTCATCTAAATACTGATACTGGAATTGAACCCACAGAATCTAAGAACTGATTTTAGTAGATTGAAGTGGAAAGACACAAACTACCTTGGGTAAGAAATGACGATGACTTCACCATGGAAGGAAACCAAATGTAACATTAATCCATAAAGTAGACCTATTTCATATGAACTCTATTAACACAATGCTTTAAATGTGGTGTACTAATTTATTATTTGGATGGAATTCTGAACCTGCCCTCACGTTACAGCATAAAATTTCATGAAATCTGCTTCTTAGTTTCTATCATTGTTAGGAAGAAAAAAAAATATAGAACAAGAATTTAAAAGAGATATAAAGTCACTTGTAAGGTTTTTTCAGTTTACATGCAATAAATAGCATTTCTAGGTTTTCTGTTGCTCATGTGCCCTGGTCAGCTTTTGCCACATCCAGACTTTGGGTTCTTTGGTCAACCCTTCAGAAATTATGATATCCATATACATATATAGTAGGAATCATATTTCAAAACATGAACTTTTTGTTATGTAAGCATGACATTCCATGCATGCTGAAGTGAATCCAGCCAGATGACTGAATGCTCTAACGATAATGTTTCCCTATCTATGTCAGATGAGTTTTTCTCTGAAATGAGAATCCTGACCAAATGTTAATATGAGAAAAAAGCAACTGGTCAAATCATGCATTTTATCTTCACAGGTAGATTTTTACTTAAAATATTACTTCAAAATTTACTTAAAATATTTTTTAAAAAGCATAAAACATAAACATAAGAAAGTTTTCATTGCATTAACCCATTTGTTTTCAGCAAAGTTACATTGAGTACCTACTGTGTATGAGATCAGATTACTTACTCTGCTTACGTATATCCAGCAAATAACTTCTCCTTGACATCAGAATAAACTCCAGTTATCTTACCATTTCCTCTAAGGTCTGATCTGAGCACATTCATTTCTCTGACTCACCATTCCTACCCAACTGCTCTCCCTTCTGTTTCTGTAAGTCCCCAGCATGTGGAATTTTCCTACTTACTGTTACAAACATCTCTTGGCAACACTCTTCCTTAGAATGATTGGCTCTTTTTCATAGTTTACAACTGAACTCAAATATCACTTCCTGTAAGTGACTTTTTGACTGTCGTTACTTAATTTCTATCATAACTTTTTGTCATTAAATGACATTTTTTCCAGTTATTTATTTACTTGTATATTTGTTTACCTTTTTCCACTTTGGGGGAAAAGGAATTTGTAAAATTTTGCAAATTTTATTCTGAATTCCTAGTGCCAATCACAAAGTAGATTCTCAATAAATACATTTTGGATGTTCTAGATGCTGGGGAACTAACTGTAAACATAGGCTTATGGATTTGGCCTTAACAGAGTTTAGGATCTGTAATGAGTAACATACAATTTTCAAAGACATATCCTAAAGGAGGTGTACTGTTGCTTTTGTTGTTAGTTATCTACAACACCATCCACTCTTTCCATGTGAGCACATAATTTTATATGTATAGTCACAGCTCTGGCATTATTATTGAGTGAGTAAATTTCTCCATATATCAAAGTAGAAGAGAAATATACAGCCTATATACTCATATATTGCATAGGAAGAAAATATTTAGGTTTGGAATTTTTTTTCCAAGAAAGTTTTAGTAGATTTACAATGTTGCATCATTACTAATGTGCAAATATGCCTTTATTCTTGGTTGTCAATTATTACATAATCAAGCAATGCTCACATTTTAAAGATTGCAAGTTTTTTAGTCAAATATTTTCCCTTTATTATCTTGAAGATAGAGTTCTATGCATTATATATCATGAAATAATGAGTACTATCCTTTTATTGTTAGATTGTTAAACACTTTTTAGCTGAAAGGAGAATAAAAGTTTTGGGAAATAGTAATAATAAAAATATTGCTATATCATAAAGTTTGAAGAGTTTATGGTTAAAGTTATATTTGCAGTTAAGCAAATGTGCAGATAATAAAAGAATTTAATGTTCAGATGTTTTGACATAACAATATAAAATAGACATATTTCTAAAACTTCTCATATTTTCCAACTCTTAGAAATGAGACTTAACCAACTTTAGCTTTCAAAAAAAAATCCAAATACTGAAATAATTTTTTAAACTTTGTTTACTGTTTATAATCTTTTATTATATCTTTGCTCATGCTATTTTTTCTTCCTTATTTGCTCTATTGTTCTATCTCTACCTTCTAACCTCACTTGAAAACTTTATCACTTATAAGTGATAAGCATTTCCTCAATCCCCTTAAGGGATTATGATCATTGGCTTAATTCTCACAGCACTGGGTGAATTTCCAATGGTCTTACTCTAGGCAGGTCTGTTTTGCGTATTTGTCATGAGTTAAATTTTAAGACACCCGAGAGCAAGTACTGTTACCATCCATATGTGCATCCCAGTAGCACCTGGCATAGATAGATTCTGGGACATAGGGTTGTTCAGTACATCCTTCATGAATTGAATGTCTATCTGACTTAAATTCCAAGAGCTGTACTGAAAAGGTCAAATCTTGAGAATTAGTTGTGGAAAACCAGTTTGATTGACAAATGAAGTTGATAACAGTAAATACCGTTTCCCCATGAGTGAAATATCTAATTTTTCCTGATGTCAATATGAAAAAAATTACCAGAAATTGAAACCTATAAAATATTAATATTAATAAGAAAATTCACCATTTCTCTTAACCTAATTTTATATTATAACATATTAAAGTATAAAGAGACTAAATGTCCACAAAATACCCCAATGTCTTAGTGACTTAAGCAACATTTCAAGTCAGATAGATTGTTTTACAGAACAAAGTTTATGCTACTTATTTTTCATTTTGCTTGTTAAATTGCATGTGATATAAATAAGCATGTTTGTTTTCTTTTCCTTTAGGCCTCAGATTTCCAAAGGCACAGTAAAGATTGAGCCCTTCCCTTGGCCTTTAGGTAGACATTGAAGCCAACATCAAAATCTTACACAGACCATAAAACTAGCATCAAATACTTCACCCAGGAAGTGATTGGTGGAAACTTATTTCTAAGATTTGAAAGTGTTCAAAGAGCCATCTCAAATCTTAGATGTTTGGAGGGCACACATGTTTCTCAAATGTGCACATTTCAGATTTATGGTTAAAGAATACAAGGACCAAATAAACTGAATAAGACTGGAATGTCTTCAAATGAAACTGTGATGAAAGCCAACAAACCTAAATGGAATCCTGAGCATTCCATAGTAATGGAGAAAAAAATACCATGTGCAAGAACTCAGGAAGAATAGCCTTCATAATGGCTCCAGATATTGTGATTAAAACTTTTTTAGAAATCAAAACAAAAATAATCAAACTTTTGAAATAATTGCCATTGTCCAAATAATTATAATGGACTTGTATTTTACAGATGTGGTTCATTAATTTGTCAATATATTTAGGAAATGGCAAAAAGTAAAACAGGCCATCTGGTCAAATGCATTGGTTATTTCTAAAATTCACAGTCATAGGGTTCTTTTGGTTTGGAGAATAGGCACAATCTTTCTTTTTTTTTTTTTTTCTTTTTTTGTGGGGTTAGTTCTCTGACTGGGAATCGAACCCAGGCCGCAGTGTTGAGAGCACCAAACCTAGCCATTACACCACCAGGGAACTCCAAGTGTCTTTCTTTTTCATTCTTCAACACTGACCTGATTCTGTAACTTTAGTTATGAAGCAGATTGATAAAAATTAAGGCAAATAAAATAATTATAAGTTGTAAATTTTATTATAACAATTCAAAATGTATTCCCTATTTCAGAGTGGCTACAAAAAACAAAATGCCATATTATTATTATTAATTATATTCTTTGCCGCTTCTTACCCTAATATATAATCAATGATCTGTTTTTGGAAGTAGCCCTCATAAGCTTAGCTGTGTTTCCCATCTCCCCCAGACTTCCATAATAGTATTCTAATATTTATCCCTGCCGCTGGTACACCACCTCCAAACATTTCTCCATATAATCACTGGAATTTTCTCTCTTAACATCCAAATATATCACTCCTCTGTTTAATATTTGACTACCTCCCCCATTACATTCAGAATAAGGAACAAACTTTCAGACATCATAATTCTCACTGGTCACTCTTTTTTGTAGCCACACTAACTTGTTTATCTTTTTACAGAAACACTGATTGAGCATTTTCTATCTCCCAAGTACTGTGCTTATGCTTCATGTACATCATTGTGAGGCCCCGACCAGATCCCCTTTACCAGCCAGGGTACCAGCCCCTGTTGCTGTGAGGGTTAGCTGCGAATGGCTCATAGAGACTTACCCTCCATCAAAGGAAAGTTAGTTCACCCAGGAGGTTATACATTGCTCAGTCTCACTGCTCATCTCACCCACAGCCTATGACTGACGGACTGACCAACCGACTGACTGACTGACTGACTGACAGGAGTTCCAAAAGCTAGCTGCCTTGCCTCCAAGTGGGACCAGCTCTGGATATGTCTTACTCCTCACACTGTCTGTGGTATCAGTCCCAGGCCGAAGCTGGTCTGCAGCTGTGAACACACCCTGGTTTAGCTTATTCTTCCCTGTTTGATCCATGCTTTGTATTTCCTTGTCCTCAGGGCACCCGTTTTATGGAACTTTGCTACAAGAATCTGCTTTCCAGGTTATGCCTTTAGGAAGCCCAAGCTAAGCTATAACTCAAATGAACTTCATGAAGTTCACATTGCTACTTTCATTTCACAGATGATAACATTAAGGTACAAAAAGAGGAAATTGATTCTTCCTCTATTCCTTCATTATAACTAATAAATTATTTCAAAGTAATTGGTAAGTTATTAAAGTGGGTCGCAGTGCGAATGGCTTCAGGGTTCAGAGGTAATACGCTCGTGAATCAGTTCAGGTACAAGACACATACCTGAGGAATAATGGTTGAAACCAGATCTTGGATCACCACCAAATCCATGCAGATTTTATTTTACTTTTTCAAATGATGTTTATAGGCCTAAATTGCAGGTTTGTAATTTTATTTCCAAAGCCCCAAGTGGACAAGGGCACACATTTCAATATATTTACTTTATTTGAGAGGCTAGGCAAAATGACTAAGCCTCCACTAGACCACATAGACTGCGTGTCCATGGCAACAGACACTGTTGTCGTGTCCTCCACAGCCATCTCTTTCTCCTTTAGTGCTTGCTGGTAGAGCTGACTTTGTGTCATAAGGGTGAGAAATGGCAGCCTCTTTCCCAGTCTGCTTGGTGACGAGGAATGGACATGTGACTATATATATTCTTTGGAATTCTGGGAATGATTCTCCTTGATGAAGAAAAAAGGAAGGTGTCTAGTAATATAGTGCAAACATTGTTTTTATTTTGTTTTGCTTTGTTTTGTTTTGTTTTCTGTGAGAATGTGATACACGGGGCTACTACAGCTATCTTCTCACCAGAGTTTCATACTGACAACACAAGAAAGATGGAAATCAGAGAGGTCGGAAGGGCCAGGGTAGACCATCATCAAGATAAACGTAAGCACCTAACCAGCTCTGAGGCTCCTTTCTGCAGATATCTTGTTATGTGAAAAACAGCAGCAACAGAACACGCTAGACTGAGCCACCCCAGTGGTGTTCTGTTATTTGTAGCAGAAATGAGAAAGATAAACCTTAGAGAATTTTAGTGGCTTAATCAATTTGTTATAGGTACTAAGTGGCAGTGTTAGCATTCAGAGCCCGTCACCTGACCCTTCTGTGTAGAGGATTTCTACTTCCAGAGCATTAAGTGTCTATGAAGGCTTCTATGTTGTTTTGTTTGGTTTTCATTAGGCTTCTTTCAAATGCTGTGTTAACCAAGTGGTTCAGGACATTTCCATTTCCCAGGGATGATATGCATAAGGACAAGTTTTCATCGAGGTATTGAGGATGAATATCCTGCTTATTTTTGTTTGCCTTAAATTATGAAAATAAGCTGTTGGGATCTGAAGTAGTTGAACCTTAAAAATAATATACTTTTCTACCTCCTGTTCTCTCAGGAAAAAAATATTCTATTCGCATGAACAGCAAGGTCATTTGGTTCAGATATTAATTCTCAATTTTTCAGTACAAAAATGTTATTTCCCAAACTCAGGAGATTTCTCAAAAGACACTTAAATATTCTAGAGAGTTTAGCCCTTTACCTCTTAGCATATGTAGTATACAGAAAAATAATGAAAGCAAGAATCCTTTCCAGAAAATAGAATCTCAAAGTTACCCATAAGAGGTAAATATGCATTGATTCAAATAGAGATTTGTATAAAATCAACATAAATAGCATTTGCATCAAAAATATTTTTCATAATTCAGGTATCTCAAGTTTAAAAATACAGGTTTGAAAGAGCAACTGATTTTCATGATCAACTTTGCCTTTCTTAGGACTTTCATCTATTGATTGCAAAAAAGCTTACTAGTTCTTTCTCAGAGATATCTGTGAATGAGCTCAATAGTCATGGTCTCATTACTACCACGGTCATTCAATTTATTAAAATTTCCTCCTAATATGCCACAATCATCACTCCTGTAGCAGGAATGCCAGAAAATCATGAATAGCCAAAGGGAAAACTTTATGGGGAAGATATTTGTTAACAGGATGAAACTGAATAAGGGCAAATGAAGTATAAACAGTTGATTATTAGAAAAAGGCTTCAGTCATTTCTCAATCAAGCAATAGCAGCTTATTCCTTGAGGAATAAATCAGAATAATTTGAAGAGTTCCAAACTGGTTTGTTTGATTAAAAAAAATAATAATACTGGCTGTTAAGGTCTTTTGCAATTTAAAATGGGTTGCCACGTGCATTTTAGCATTTGATATAATTTTTTGTTAGGTATATAAGCTAAAATTATTATTTTATTATTTTGTAGGTTATGAAACTAAAGCACAATGGAAAATGCTAGTCTAGAGTCTCATTGGCAGATTGACAATTCTTCACAAATCTACAAGAACTGATCTCAAAGTAATTAAATATTATGCCCAAATATTTCCATTTAAAATAAAATTGATTGTTCATTTCTTTTTTTCTTTGCTTTCAGTTTTATATTCCGCATGGACACAATCGATAGTTTAATGTTTATTTGGGGACGAGTGGGTTAGGGAGGGGAGAAAGGGGAGGGGGTGGGAGAGGAGGGGGGGAAGCTAAATATAAGGTGATGGAAAGAGAAGTCACATTAGGTGGTGAACTGATTATACATCAAGTTGACAATGCACTGTAGAATTGTATGCCTGAAACCTATGTAATCCTTG
>PVJL010014108.1:0-29390 GCA_004026885.1 Lyroderma lyra | reverse complement strand
TTGAAAATAGCAGATCAGGTAAACACTACGCCTCCTTCCTCCCAGGATCACACCAAAATTACAAATAAATTATAAAACACTCAACCTCAAAAAACATTTGAAGACTGGGCGAACAGAACACTTATCACTAAGGATGTAAACAAGAGGCACATTGAGAGTGGTCAGAGGGGCAGAAAAAAGAATTAACACCTATTCTTCTCAAACTATTTCAAAAACTTCAGGAGGAAGGAAGGCTCCCAAACTCATTATACTAGGCCAATATTATCCTGATTCCAAAACCAGACAAAAACAGTACAAAAAAAAAACAACTATAGGTTGATATCCCTAATGAACATAGATGCAAAAATTCTCAACAAAGTATTAGCAAACATAAAAAGGTCATACATCCCCATCAAGTGGGATTCCTTTCTGGTATGCAGAGTTTGTTCAGTATCTGCAAATCAGTTAACATGATATATTGCATAAACAAAATCTCAACATAACAAAGACCATATATGACAAACCCACAGCTGACATCATACTCAATGGGGAGAGCATAAAGCATTTTCCTTAAGATAAGGAACAAGGCAAGGATGCCCACTCTTACCACTGTATTCAACATAGTACTGGAAGTCCTAGCCACAGCAATGAGAAAATAAAAAGAAATGAGATTTCTGGTCAAGATGGTAGCGTAGGTAAACACTGTGCTCACCACTTTTCAGGCCTACATCCATTACAACTAAACTGCAGAGCAACTATCACTGAGAATCACCTGAAGTCTAGCTGAACCAAGCCCAACTTGTTTGAATGTACAAAAGAAGTCACCATGAGACTTATAGGAGGGACAGAGACAAAGAATAAGCTGTTCCCACACCCTTGTGTGACCGTTAAAAATCAGGAATCATATGTCAGCTGCGGAGGTCCCCCCTGGAAGATCAGGGTGTACCAGCCCCGAATCATATGTCAGCTGCGGAGGTCCCCCCTGGAAGATCAGGGTGTACCAGCCCCGAATCATATGTCAGCTGCAGAGGTCCCCCCTGGAAGATCAGGGTGTACCAGCCCCATACAATGCTTTCTATCCCAGAGTTCCAGTGCTGGGGAGAGAAATCCTCATAATTTATGGCTGTGGAAATCAGTAGAGATTATGCCTAAGTGAGCTGGATGGTGGCTGTGATGGTAGGTACTCCTCTTAAAGTGCCTACACATGGACTTACAGACTCACTCTGAGCTCTAGCACTTGGGGCAGGAGCTCCAAGGGCACCAGGTACATGGAAGGAAATGAGTTGTCTAGCTTCCAGGTTAGAGCTGGAGGCCAGCTTTCTCCCAGAGAGAGAAACTGGTGGAAGCCATTGTTTCTTGGTCAAACCCTTCCCTCCCTGTGCACAGACACAGGCAAATGCATTATCTGAGTCTCCATCAAACTGTCACCTTTTGTCTGCTCTGCCCTAGTAATTCTCCAGAGACCTCGCCCCACTCAACTTTCAGGCACTCCCAAGCCACTTCTACTGGCTTTTTTTATACAACCTGTCTTAGCTCATGCCGTGGACTTTTATAAAATTTCTTAAAGATTCACAAAATGCAAACAAGCAGCATCTGGCTTCAGTGTGTCCCATATCTCTGGCTGAGCAGGCCTAAGCCTGGCACTAGTGGTAACCAGTCTTGGTTCATGCCTTGGCCTCTCCAGGCACCTCCCAGCCCAGCTTGGATGGTGTACATCTGTGGATTGCTTCACAGTTCATACCACATGGCCTTGGGTAAGGCACAGGCTATAGTTAAACATGGCCTGCAGCAGATTGCTTCCTAGGAGGCTCCAGAGCTGGCATCCCTGGTGGCCAGCTTTGGACCATGCCAGAGTATCACCTGGCTGCCTACAAGGATAATACAACCCATAGGACCAACTAAGCAGGCACCAGAGCTCTGCTAGAGTGAATCCTCCTCTGTAGGGTCAGCTCTTGCACCATAGCTCCTCACTTTAGTCATGGCCAGTCCTCAAAACCAGTAAACTCAAAGATCAATCCTTTCCTTTGATATGCAAACAGGAACCAAGGCTCAACTACAACAGGAAGGCACAAATATATAATTCCCAAAAGAGACACATCTGGAATACCAGGCTCTGGTGACCATGGACACTGTGCCACTGGGCCCTACAGGACATCTACTGCATAAGGCCACTATCAGATCAAGAGACATAGCAGGTCTACCCAATATATAGAAACAAACACAGGGAGGCATTAAGAATAGAATTACAATATAATCCAGCAATCCCTTTTCTGGTTATCTACCCAAAAAATCTGAAAACATTTATCCATAAAGCTAAATATACCACTATGTTCATTGCAACATTATTCATGGTGGCCAACACGTGGAAACAACCAAAGTGTCCTTTGATAGATGATTGGATAAAAATGTGATACATATATACAATGGAATATTACTTGGCTATAAGAAAGATGAAATACTGCTATTTACGACAACATGGATAGATCTTGAGATTATCGTGGTAAGTGAAATAAATCAGACAGAAAAAGATGAGAACCATACCATTTCAGTCATATGTGAGATATAAAACTGAAAGCAACAAATGAATAAGACAACCACAAACTCAGACACAGACAAGATTTTAATGGTTATTAGAGGGTAAAGGGGGAAGAGGGTTGGTGGAGGAGGTAAAGGGAGTCAAATATCTGGAGATGGAAGGTGAACTGACTTTGGGTGGTGAACATACAATTCAGTGCATAGATGATATATTATAGAATTGTACACTGCAAACCTATCTAATTTTACTAACCAATGTCACCCCAATAAATTTAATTTAGAAAAGAAAATCTGAAAATATTACTAATAAAATGATACTATAAAATAATTCAATTTCATATATTGATTTGAAGAAACTGTATAATTTCACTAAAAATAAATGTTTGCTAGCATATTAGTGATATTGGTCTCATTAGGGTATTGGATGATATCATGGGGGAGGTCTGAAATTTACCTAAATATATTATCTCGAAGGAAAGTAATATAAGGCCATGAATATTAAAATTTTAAACAGTTAATTGAAGAATTCAGTGTTAATGAGACCCTGATATTTGCATGTATCAAATAGGAAACTTAATATTTTAAATATTAAGTATGAACCTTAGTCTTATACAATGTAGATTGAGAGCTTTTTCTTCTTACACTTTCATAAAAAATAAGTACTGCAACAAGTTTAATCCAAGTCTGGATTCAAGACTGTATCTTGTGTCTTTTGAGCCTGATTTCAAGAAACTAAGAGCATCAATGCAAGTTCAACCATCCTATAACAATGTTTCAATTGGCTAGTGATCTGCATAACAATTACAGACTTCTCAGATAACACAAATATTATTAATAATAAGTTATGCTGTTTAAATACTTGATCATCATTATAGTGTTTAACTGTGTTATAAATATTGTAAAATTAAATCTGTAGTTTCTACAAAAAAAAATAAGACAAATTAAGAAATATTTATTAGGAAACTGAGTTGATTACAACTACTTAACAAAATTATATGTGAAGCTATATTTTGGTATTTTGCTCAGATCAGTTTTAAGAACTCATTGTGAAATTCTGGTATATTTCACATAATTGATGAAATGAGGTAAAATTCACAATGAATCTTTGTTGATATTTTCTCTGCAAAGGAAGATGCCAGAAGAAAAATTTATTCATAGTGTTCTTCCTCTTGTAGAAATTTAACTCAGATAGAAATAAAATAATTACATGTTGTTTTTTTAATGTATGTATTTCGAGTAGCTGCATTGGTATAGGACCTTGATACCTGCGCAAACTTTTATCATCATACTAACCCAAGTTAACCTGTATTGGGATCCTAAATTGCAATTTTGTTCAAGCCTAAATAGGTATAATAAGCACCTGTTGTTTATTCTAACTGGAAATTAGATATTCAGGATACTTTTCCTTAATTGAATCTCTTTTGAAAGTGTAGTAATGAAAAATAGCATATAGTAGGCACTATTTATTTTCATTATGAAAAAATAGCCTGTTCAAACAATGTAACTTTATTTACTGCATAGATTGCCACTATTTAATGCATTTTAAGAATTGCTGATAAACCAATATTAAAGCAAAATAAGAATAAATGTTTTAGGATAATCAGCATTCTAACTATGATTTAAAATTATAATTAAGTGTTCATAAACTAAACTTTCTTCTAGGAAAAAAGATTTGTGTTGTGTTATGACAAGACAATGTAAATCCCATAAAAATGTGATTTAGATTTATGTTCTAATGAATAACTTTTAATAGAAGAGAATTAGACAGTTCAAGAAAATGCTTAGCTTCTGGTATTAAAATGTAGAAAAGATAAATAATTATCAAGTACATCTAATATGTGTAATAGTTTATCTAGGATTACATTTGAGTATATGTAGAACTATTAATCATAATGAGATTTGTGAATTACTATCTTTGGTTTTCTTTCCTTTTTATTTTTTTTTCTTTTGCCTAGCAATTACTTTTCTGTTCCCATACTACTTCATTCTACTGTGGAGGTAATCTAATGTGTATTCCCCTTCTCATATTAAAGATATAAATATTTGTTAAGAAATAAGGAATGAGATCTTACCAGCTTTTGTATAATACTTATATAAGTATATGGGTATGGATTATTTAATCACCACAAATACTAATGTGGTGATTAAATAATTCATATACTTATATAAGATTCCCATATATTTTCAAAATATTAATGATTTTATAATAATTTTCTGTATAAACCAAGAGCACTTGATCCATTATTCTCAAACATGCTTAATGCAGTAATCATTTATTAAGTATGATTAGCTGAGCAATGTACATGATATTTGTTTTTTTAATTTTATGTTTAAGATTGTAATAAACCATAGTTTCAATACACTAGAATCTATATTTTAAGGCACAACTACTTGATGGTATAAGTCACATTTTACATTAGCAAAACATTAAAATTCAGGGTAACTAGTTTAAGGAATGAATCATTTACTTAAGAATCAAACTGTGGAATATTATCCAACTACTCTTGTTTTAGATTGCATGCAGCACTTGAAGATACAGTATTTAAATGAGTGACTGCCGTATGTAGTTAACAAATCCTAATAGATTTAGTAAGGATCTCAACCTAGATCTCAATTAATGGTACATAGCATAGTAACTGTAGGGGATTAGAGAAATCCATTTACATTTGGCCCCATACTCAAAAGGTTCTTATAATTTCTTTATAAATTCACATAACTGAATAAAAGAAAAATAACCTGCATGTTCCTTCTATCTTCCAGAGATAGGCATCAGTTCCTTATAGAATGAGCCTTAAAGATTGGCAGTAAAATGTCAATATCCAAACACTGTTACAAGATTATCACAGATGTTTCTTCTAAATTTATTCCAACCCCTGACTACCTTATCTGTGCAGTGTTACTGAACTCTGTCTCAGGCAATGCCCAGTATATTTCCTAAACTGCCCTGGTTTAAAGCTGGAATCCTGGATTAGACTTCCTGTGTTCCAATCTCAGGTCTGCCACTTAGTAGCTGTCTGACTTTCAGTAATTTACTTAATTTATCTGCATCTCAGCTTTTCTGTTTATAAGAAGGACATAATAATGGTATCTAATTGCTATGGTATGAATCTCTGTTTCCCCTAAAAATTTATATATTGAAATATTAACCCTCAGAAATGATGGTATTAGGAGGTGGGGCTTTTGGGAGGTGGTTAGGTTATGAGGGTAGCAGCATCATGAATGGGATTAAAGCCTTATGAGAGAGGCTCCAGTGGGATCCTTTGCCAATTCCACCATATGAGGGGACAGTAAGACAGGAACAGCTATTAACCAGAAGGAGGGCCATCACCAGAAGGTGAACAGAATGGAGCCTTGATTTTGGATTTCCCAGCCTTAAGCACTGTGACCAATACATTTCTGTTGTTTATAAGCTACCCAGTTGGTGGTATTTGTTATAACAGCCCAAATGGCTAAGATATTAGCTAATAGGTTGCTTATGAGCATTAAATTAATTAATATGTCTAAAGCACTTAGCAGAATGCCTATCATATACTAGGCAAGCAGTAAATTTTTTTTTTTTTTGGTTGGTTCCCTGAGCGGGGATTGAACCCAAGCTGTGGTGGTGAGAGTGCCAAAGCCTAGTCAGGGAACCCCCAGTAAATATTATTTTTATTATTATAGCTATTTGCTGTAGTGGAGATTTTTGGTCTATGTAATTACTATCCTGTTGTTGTTCTCTGATAGCTTTATATTTAATCAAATCTGCTTATCTCTCATTGACTTGTAAAAACTTTAAGGGCTGAGGTTAAACCTTATTTAGTTTTATCCCCCCTGTTGGAAAACATAAGCTTTTATGAGTTTGTTTTTTTTTTTTTTTTTGGCAAAAAGAAATACAAATGAATAGACATAGTTTTTAATTATCAATACTAACTTAACGAGTGGATGTACATTAATAGGCAAAAGGTCTCTGGAATTTTAGATATCTGTAAAAACTAAAATTTTAAATTATGTATTGTACAAAAGATAAAGAGAAATACACAGATGTGTAGATTATGTGCATAAGTTATTATATACTTATATATTCCCTAGCTCTGTTCATTAAGATGGAGTAGAAGCAATGACACCCCTGTAATGATGAGCACACTTAGTTTTAAATAATCATTATTCAATAGGAGAGTAACAAGGTACTTTAGAAAAAATGATTGATTCCCATGACTGAGGAAAGAAAATACTAGATGAGCCTGGAAGTTTTTATTTTATTTTATTTTATTTTATTATTGTTAGGTTTATTGATTAGTAAAAATTATATAGGTTCCAGGTGTACAATTCTATAATACATCATCTATGTGTTGTGTTAGGTGTTCATCACCCAGAGTCAGTTCTCTTTCCATCACCACGTATTTGACTCCCCCTCCCTCCTTTCTCACCCACCTCCTTCATACCTGCAGATAACCACTAACCACTAAATTATTGACTTTGTCCATGAATTTTTGTTTCTTTGTTGCTTTCAGCTTTGTGTTCCACAAGTGAGTGAAATCATATGGTTCTTGTTTTTTTCTGTCTGGCTTATTTTGCTTTGCATGGTGGTCTCAAGGTCCATCCATGGTGTCATAAATTACCCTATTTCATCTTATGGCTGAGTAATATTCCATTGTGTATATGTATCACAGCTTCTTTAGCCAGTCATCTAGCAAAAGACATTTTGACTGTTTCCATGATTTGGCCACTGTGGATAGTGCTGCGATGAACATTGGGATTCATATATCTTTGCAGACTAAAGTTTTCAGATTTTTTGGATAGATACCCAGAAGTGGGATTGCTGGGTCATATGGTAACTCTATTCTTAATGTTTTGAGGAACCTTCATACTCTCCTCCATAGTGGTTGTACTAGTTTGTATTCCCATCAGCAGTGTATGAGGGTTCCTTTTTCTACCCATCCTCTCCAACACTTGTTATCCTTGTCTCGTTGATTGTAGTCACTAAACAGGTGTGAAGTGATATCTTATTGTGGTTTTGATTTGCATTTCCCTAACTGGTAGGGAATTTTTTGTAGTGTCAAAAGATAAGGTCATGTTGATAAGGATGTGGAGCAAAGAAACCCTTATACATTCTTGGTGAGAATGCAAACTGATACAGATCCCATGTTCATTGCACAATAACCAAGATATGGAAACAACCTCAGTTCTATTAGTGGATGAATGCATAAAGAAAATGTAAATGTAGATATAGATAGATATAGATATACAAGGTCTGAAAATTAAGTTTGCAATTTTGCCACTGTGCAATTATGTTGGCAGCACTATACAAACAATTTAGAAAAGTTTCATAATCTTGGTATATCTGTATCTCATAGCTGTGTTCATGTCGAAGTGTGGCAATGACTTCATGAATGGCGTTCATTATTTTTACATGTTTTTGTGTGTCATTGCAAGAATGCTGGGGCTTGAATTAGAGCAATGAACAAACATTAAATTTCTTGTTAATCTTGGCAAGAGTGGAAGTGAAATCAGGGACATGATAGTCCAAGTTAATGGGGTTAATGCCATGAAGAAAATGGCAGTGTACAAATGGATTAAATGTTTTTTCTGAGGGGAGAGAGCGCATCACTGATGAGGAGGTCACGGTAGCCAGTAATGAACAGAACTGATGAAAACATTGCAACAATTCATTGAATTTTGCATCAAAATCATTGGCTGACTCTGAGAAACATAGCAGACCAAGGAAACAATGGTAGAGAAATAGGAAAATCTTAACTGAAAATCTTGGCATGAGAAAGGTGTGTGTAAAAATGGTCCTGAAGGAACTTACTGATGAACAAAAACAAATGAGAGTTAAAGTTTGTCAAGACCTTTTGGAGAGGTAAGATGATGTTTTGGGCTGTGTTATCATGAGTGTTGAAACATGGGTGTACCAACATGACCCTGAAACAAAGTGTCAAAGTGCACAATGGAAGTAAGCCAATTCTCCACAAATAAAAAATTTCCATCAATTGAAATCAAGAGTCCAAACAATATTGCTAGCCATTTTTGATATCAGAGGGATTGTTCACCAAGTTTACTATTTGACAGTTCTGAAAAGGTTACATGAAAATGTTAGATGAAAATGACCTGAATTTTTTGCCAGCAACTCACAACTCTTGCATCACAACAATGCACCAGCTCCCATGGCACTGTCTGTGAGAGGTTTTAGCCAGTACACAAATAACTATATTGGAACACCCTCCCTACTCACCTGATCTGGCCCCCAAGGACTTTTTTCTTTACCTGAAGATAAAGGAAATCTTTTTAAAAAGACATTTTGATGACATTTAGGGCATCAAGGGTAATATGACGACAACTCTGATGGCCATTCCAGAAAGAGTTCCAAATTGCTTTAAAGGGTGGACGAGCCCTGGCTTCATTGCATAACTTCCCAAGGGGAGTACTTTAAAGGTGACCATAGTGATATTCAGCAATGACGAATATAGCACTTTTTCTAGGATGAGTTTTTGAACTTAATTGTCAGACCTCATATATAGATAATTAGATAGATAGGTATACTATTTATACACACAGAGTCAATGGGATATTGTTCAGAATTTAAAAAGAAGTAAATTCTGTTATTTGTGACAACATGGATGAAACTAGAGGGCATCATGCTAAGTGAAATAAGTTGAACAAGGTAAAGCAAATACTGCATAATATTACTGCATGGAATCTACAGTAAAACATACAAAAATCTATACTTCTAGAAACAGAGCAGATAAGTGGTTGCCAGGGGCCACAAGGTGGTGGAAATAAGAAGAGGTTTATATTAGGGTACAATCTTTCAGTTATAAAATGAGTAAGTCTGAGGATCTAATGTATAACATGCTGACAATAATTGATAATACTGTATTGTATAACTGAAATAAGCTAGAAGAATAGAACATAAATGTTCTCACAAAAAAGAAAGGACAAATACATTAGGTGAAGGAAGTATTAAATAATTTGGTGGGAGAATTCTTTTACAATACGGACATAAATGATCATGTTACACACTTTAAATATCTTAACCATTTTATGTGTTAATTACACCTCAATAGATCTCAAAAAGGTTTTATTTTTATTTAATAATTATTAATTATAGAATTATTAGGAGGTTTTAAATTCTACATCCTATTCAACTTTGATTACTCAGGATAGCCAGGATATATGCTTCACAAATGACCCCAAATTCTTAGAAGCTTAAAACATACAAGGTTTATTTCTCACTCAAAATTTTTTCCATGCCTTTCCAATTCTCTATAAAAGTCTCCATGGCATAATACAGACACCTAGGTTGGTGGAGGCTTCACCATTTTGTGAGCATTATTTGGAATATGTCTTTACAACATGCATGCAGTGAGGGAACATGATTGCTAATAATTAAAACATTTTCAGTTTCACCTCAATAAGTCTAAGAAAAAACTCTTCAGTTCTAAAGTGATATTTTTAGCATTTCATTGGTCATGTAGCCACATCTAACATAAAAAAAAGGTGATATGTGTTCCTTTATAAATTAGAAAGAGAAATAATACACTAGTGAACTTTTATCTCATATTCAAGTTACTTATGAATTAACAGTGATCATTCTTCAGTGAACACCTCCTATTGTGGGTAGAGCATCATCTTGAATGGGTACAGCATTGCTGTGACATTGAGCAAATTTTGTAACCTTTCCTAGCCGTGTTATTCCTTTGTCAAATGATGATGATATTCTCCAACTTACAGTGTTCTTATAGGCATTAAATGAAGTAATTGAATTAATGTATAAAACTCTTCGGGTACAGTTCCTCACATATTTAGTAAAATGTCTTCAATAAATGTGTGTCTGGAAAACACAGATACATCAGGATTAGGACCTTACTCATATTAAGCTCTTCAATCAGTATTCCCTGATTTGTGAGAAGAACCATATGGTTCTTATATTCTGATATTTCCCTTTTTGTATGTGCATGCATATGTGAGTGTCTCTGTGTGTGTGCATGTGTGTGTGTGTGTGTGTGTGTGTGTTGAGGGGTGATGTGTGGATATGTATGTGTGTATATATGTGTTTTTTATATATATATTAATATATACACATATGATTTCTAAATTTATTTCACTGGACATAAGGGAAAGTGCCATTATGTATATAAAAGCCTAGATTCTTACATAATATTGTTGAAAATTGAAGAAAATGAAACCTCACAAAGGAGAAAATGGTAGGAAGGGTCTTTCAAAGGATAAAATGATATGTTTTCTTTATTTTGTAACTTTCTCTTTGTATGGGTCTGTTTCTTATGTTTGGAAAGGGCAGATATGGGACTAGAAGGTAATTGTGTGTATAATCTTTAGAAAGCTTATCCACTGAATGAATATTAAATCTCATTCCCATCATATTTCTTAAGCCATAGGTCATTCAACTTTTCTAGTGTTCTGTCAGTTAAAAAAAATTCTATCTTAATTTGTATTACTCTGGGACCTTTAGATCTATAATTTGGGTGTGGTAAGGTATTATTTTTAACATCCAAGGCATCAGCTCATTGATTTTCTGGGTATGCATTGCAATTAGGAGATTTCAAGCTACAACACAAATGTACAAAGTTCAAATGAATAATGTACATTCTGAAACTACATATGAGTAAAGAAGAAATTATGGTAATTTACTATTACAATTATTAATTTATTCACCAATTAGTTCTTGATTATCTATTATGTACAAGGCCTGGTTATGTTTACTGCAGATAGATCTGGAAACAACAACCAAAACAAGTTCCCTGTCATCTTAGAAGAAAGAGATAATAAGTACATAAGCAGATGCATAAATAAGGTCATTTCAGAGAGTGATGAGTGCTATGAGTGATACCAGAGAGGGTAATTGGATAGGGAGAGAGGGGAGAGAGAGTTACCTTGAATAGGGTTTAAGTCAGGCTTTTTTGAGATGACATTTGAACTGAGAACTGATTAGTGAGATGGGTGCAGTCATGTGAAAATCTAGGGAAGAGTGCTCCTGGCAAAGGGACCCACAGTCATGCTGGTAAAATAAGAATGATCTCATCTACATAAAGAATAGAAAGATACTCTTTGTTCAGTGTGACTAGGACAAAATGAGGGATGAAAATCTTAACAGGGAAAGAAATTAAAGGGGTAGGAGGGACCATATTTTCAAGTATCCTGAGCTGTGAGAAGGTGTTGGGGTTTTCTATTTCTAATTATTGTATAAGACTATCTTAATTGTCCTGAATCTCATAGGTAGCTGCGTATGTAGGTAGGTAAGTAGGTAGATGGGTGGGTAGGTAGGTAGGTAGGTAGATAGATTGATTGATAGAACTTTAATTAATTAAAACAATAACTTAGAACAAAAATGTTTTTTTTAAAAGAAACTTTGTAAAAAGTTTCTTTTATACTGGCCATTATGAATGGCCCGTGAACTGTGGCTCCTTTATATCTTTAAAGTCATCATGTTTTCTGGCAATTATTTTTCACCTTGCCAAACACAACACTATTTGCCTCACTGTTTTTCCTTACATATTAATGTAATAAAATATCTGGATGACTTTTCCTCTTGGATTCTTGGCTCCAGTATTATTTACTGTTGAATAGTGTTGACTGAAAAGTGTATGACCTGAAAATTTAAACTGGGAACCAAAAATAACCATATACCATGCTTAGAAGCTGGTTATTGTATTGTATTGTACTTTATCCTAAAATTCCTGACTCCCTCCCTGACCATACGGTTTTCATACACGTTACTGGTATTGGATGCTCAGCTACTAGTTCATTGTTTTACTCATTCAGTAAACACTACAGTCAAAAGTATCTGATATAATACACTCTTTAGAGTGTATTATGTGGAACTTAGAAGAAAAAAATCCATGTGATAAGTTGCATAGTAAAGGTATTATAAAATTAAGGAGAAAAGTATGTGGCAAATTACATAATAAAGATAAGTACAAAATCTATAAGGGCATAGAATAAACATATCTAGTATTAAAGAAGAATTAAAGAGTCTTAACATCAGGAATTCAGAAAAGTTTTTTTTATTTGTTTGTATTGCTATCCATTTCCCAATGAAGATGTTGGACCCCTTTCAGACACACACACACACACAGAGAGAGAGAGAGAGAGAGAGAGAGAGAGAGAGAGAGAGAGAGATAGATACAGAGACAGAGACAGAGATGGAGACAGAGAGAACTAAAGCACTAGACTGGGACACTTTCCAAAGGAAACCAAACCTACTCTTGTAATAGTTTGGAATTCCTAGAAATTTAAACAGAAAATAGTGAATTTTTCTATTACAAAACTCTATTCAGCAGGTACCTTTCACAACAAGCATGGATTAAATTTAAACATTTCAATAATAATATATATAGTATCTTTCATAGATACTTGGTCAATAATTATTTGAATATAAAGGTTTATATACGAGGGCCGTCCGGAAAAACACGTAGCCATGAATGCCTCTATTTTTCATGTTACATGGCTAGATACTTTCCGGACATCCTTCATATTCTAGTTGTTGTTCAAGGGCCTCCCCTGACTGGTGCCTTGCCTGTCTTTTGAAATACTTAATTATAGCCTTGGTTATATTTATGAAGACCCTGTTCATTGTATCTCTTACTCAACTGTGAAGTTATTACCTACATTTTTTTGACTGTCTGCTTGGTGTTTAGCAACACTCATATTCCCTACCAATGTGCTGGTCTAACTGAACATTCAGATCTCTTGAGACATGATCATATTTCACACTCTGCTTTTTCTGTGGCCAATGTGCAAGAAATGCAGGTCTAATGAACCGATTTTGTGATGTGTTTTCTAATTTGGTTACTGGAAGCTGTCTGCTTAGAAAGTTGTTTTTTGTTTTCTTCCTTGTCTTCAGGTTAGTGTTAATTGTGGGTACTCAGCAGGTAACCTTGAAATAAAAGATGTATCTAGATTATTTTACCTGAAGCAAACACTTTAAAAATATTGTAATTTTTTGATGCATTTGTTAATTATAATATTTTCAAGCCATTGGTAGATTACTTAAGATTTTATTTGTTTTCTGTAAAAACTTTAATTGAGCTTATGTAATATATTTAATTTTAGTAGAAGTTAAAGAGTGATAGTCTGTAATTATTATTTTCTCTACCATTTAAATAAAAAGTTTCATGTACATACTTATATCTATGGCAATACATACCATAACACTTCATAACTGTTATCATAAGTAGGCTGTTAGATACCAATATTCATTCACAAATTGTGAACATCTTAATTGTCCTCATTATCCATCCCTTCTAGTTTTATCAATATAAAGAATTATGTTTTTCTGGAACATAAAATGTGTTCAGTAAATATTGGTTGAAGACATGGATGAATAAGAAAACCACATTTAAATTTCTATCAACATTGAAAGCAAAGCAACATGACATTCTATTTTTGAAGAGTGAATTTTTTTTTCAAAATTTTGACAATAACTTTAATTCCTTCTAAAGACTAGGTGACATATTACTTTTTTTTTTGAAACTTCTTAATTCATTTTTATTGTTAGACTTATTGGGGTGACATCTGTTAGCAAGGATTACATAGATTTCAGGCATACAATTTTACAGTGTGTTGTCAACTTAATGTATAATAAGTTCACCACCTAATCTGAGTTCTCTTTCCATCACCTTATATTTAGCTTCCCCCCCTCCTCTCCCACCCACTCCCCTTTCTCCCCTCCCTAACCCACTCGTCCCCAAATAAACATTAAACTATTGATTGTGTCCCTGGGTTATTTGTTTGTTCATTTCTTTTTTTCTTTGCTTTCAGTTTTATATTCCACATATGAGTGAAGTCATACAGTTCTTTGTTTTTTTTTGTCTGGCTTATTTTACTAAGCATGATGATCTCCAGGTCCATCCATTTTGTTGCAAATGGCAATATTTCATCTTCACAGTGGCCAAAACATGGAAACAACCAAAGTGCCCTGCGACAGATGACTGGATAAAGAAGCTGTGGTACATACACACAATGGAATATTACTCAGACATATTACTTTCTAATCTCTCACAAATGATAACATTTTTATTTATTCATTACATATCTTTTTCAGTGTCCCCACTAACTCACATTTTAATTCTCTTTATATTTTCTGATAAATAACAGCTGGTCCTATTGATTTACTCTAATTTTTCATTGACTTTATAATTTTCTTCTATGAGAATTTTGACTTTGACAATTGCAAATTCTGAAAATTTTAAATATACCTTTGGCATAATTTCTCTATTTTATATTATTGTAAAATAATCATATGTGCAATAAATTGTTTCTATAGTTTATAGTTTTATTTTCTTAATGTATTAGGTCATAAATAAAGCATCACTTATTATATTATTACTTTCCATCAATGATTGTTTTTTATACATTTATAATGTTAACATTTTCTATTATTTAATTTTTCAATAATTTTAAGTCTTGTTTTATATATTAATGCTTTTATATGTATTTACCTATTTGTATCTAATTAATTTCTGTATTAATGTAATAAACATTTGTATGTGTACTTGTGTATTTTTAAATTATCTTTTTCTTTAAGTTGTTGTATATTAGTTTGGGTACGTAAACAAAATTTATACTTTTATAAATGATGTCATTTTGAGCACCTAAATGCCATGCAAAAACTACCCCTTTCTTACTCTACCACTATTTTGATTTTCTCCAAAAAATAAACTAATGAAAATTTCCAAACAGTAGAAAACAAAGACAGAAATCAGATAACTGGTAGAATTTTCTCTACCACCACTTGAGATTCTTAAAATACCTTAAACACAGTAACTCATCTTGACCTTGAAACACCTTTAAGTATAACAAAGAAGAAAGTTTTGGTAGTTCTTCTTCACTGATGACTTTTATGGTCATGTCAACTGGGTACTTATTGTTTTGTTCACTCTTTTCCTTTTGCGTTTTTGCAATTCCAATTATATGATTAATTTCTACAATTAATCAATTAAAATATTACCCAGTGCATGGAAAATAGTTGTTATTAAAGGAGAGTTTTTAAAAATTTTGTTTGGTTTCAATATATAAAGTAATATAGAATCATACATTAATATTGGACATTCTCAATGTCAGGCTGTAACTTCATCAGCCTTCTATTGTTGTATAATTTTTCTTAACTTATTTCTTGTTTAGAAAAAACAGTGTAGCTTACTACTACATTCATTTAATTTTACAAAAACATGCTCTTTTAGGTTGAAGCAAATATGACTGATATTCAATGTGGAAATAAAATATAAAAATATCCTTGGAGTTATTTCTAAACAGAACTTGTCTCTAATCCAGATGTAATAGAAATGTATATCATGATCAGTATTTAATAATTTTTTCAAATGTAGGAATGCTACGTTTTCTAGAGTTTCACATTATCAGCAATTGAGAATTACTATATTTTGTAAATGGGAATACCACTACTAAAAATAGAATGGGCCACATTGGAATAAGAAGAATAATTGTGGGCCACACATAAAATACATTAACACTAATCATATCTGATGAGCTATAAAAAGGCCCATACATATTTTCATAGTGTTTTAAGAAAGTTGATGAATTTGTGTGGGCTGTATTCAAAGCCGTCCTGTGCTGCATCGGGCCCACAGGCTGTGGGTTGGACGAGCTTGTACTAGAGCAATGTGAAAATAATAAAAGTGAGATATTTCATGCCAAATTTTGGGGGTAAGTTTAAGCTTGTGATCCACGAGTTATCTCTGAATAAACCCTGTAGCTGCAAGTGCCACCAGTGAATATTCTCGGGGAAATGGGAAGTAAATTAAAACACTTTCTGGGATCATTTGTAATTAATGCTTATATAACCATCAACCTAACGAACAAAATTCTGTGATGAGAGTTCCAACTCCTAGAATGTTTTAGAACTTCCCCAACAAGATATTTGAGTTTATCTCTTATTATTTGCATGAGAGCAGAAGTGGTTTATTACTCATTTACAACCATGACCTCAGTGTCTAGCTCAGAGCTTGTTATGTATTAGGTGCTAAATAAAAGTTATTAAATAATGGATACATCTGAGTATTAATAAGTGATATGCCAATCAGAATTCTTATTTTAATTTTAAGGATTTGATGAGGCTTGTAATTATAAGATAGCCAATCTGTAACAAATCTAGTGTTGTGTCTTCTATGATTTAACAGCAAGAAATACAAAAATAAATTTAAAGCATATGATTTTTAATTACTCTTTTACATCCCAGAGTCTTCAAGAGATTTAAAGTTCTATGAACCTTAATGAGTCTATTATGGGTTTAGTGTATACTTTATCAAGGAAAATCAACAATAGAGAGTTCTTGGACTTCTCAAAGAGAGAGGTTCTCTTTTCACTTTATTTTCTTTAGTTTAAAGATTTCAAATTTTCTGCCTTGTGTAGTCATTTTGTATTTACTATATTAATAGACTGACTCACTCTTTTTCATATAGACTTGTTCTAAAGTAACATTTAAAAAGACAAAAGTGACTGATAAGACATGGATGACATATTTTAAAGGGGTATAGTTCAATGCTAATTTGATTAAAAATTAAAATACGTGAGTAAATTTTTTTTTAATTTTTTAAATTAAATTTGTTGTGGTGACATTGGTCAGCAAAACTACACAGGTTCCAGGTGGACAGTTCTTTATCATCTATGTGTTGCATTATGTTGCATGAGTAAAATTTAATGGTCATGTACTCATTGAACCTTATAAGATTTAGGAAATGAGAACTGAAAAATTAAGTATAGAAAATCTAAGGCTTGTTTTCTAGCCTATTATATGGTCTCTCCTGGAAATGTTTCATATGGCCTTAAGAATAATGTATAATCTGCAGTTTTGAAATGTTCTAAAAATGTCTATTAATTGTTTGTTTTCAGTGATATTTAAAGCTTTTGTTGCTTTATTAATCTCCTGTCTGGATGATCTATCCATTGAGATAAGTGAAGTATTAAAATCCCTAACTCTTATTGTATTACTGTTAATTTCTGCCTTCATGTTTATTAATATTTGCTTTATGCATATATGCATATATGCTTGGTTGCTCTATGTTGGGTATGTAGGTATTTATAATTTTTATATACTATTTTTGGATTAGACTCCTTTATCATTGAGTAGTGTTCTTCTTTGTCTCTTTACATGTTTTTCTTAAAGTGTATTTTCTCTGATAAAAGTATTGCTACCCCAGTAGTTTTTGTTTGTTTGTTTGTTTGTTTTGTTTTGTTTTTTAATTTCTACTTGCATGGGATATCTTTTTCCCTACTTTCACTTTCAGTTTGTGTTATGTCTTTCCATCTAAAGTGAGTCTCATTTGGGGCAGCATTTATAGATGGATCTTGTTTTTTTATTATTTTTTATTGTGCCACCCTATGTCTTTTGATTGGAGCATTCAGTCCTTTTACATTTAAAGTAATTATTGATAGGTATGTACTTATTGTCATTTTGGTCTTTTCTGGGGTTGGTTTTTTTGTTTTTTTTTGTTTTTTTTTGGCTTTGTCCTCTTTTTTTCTCTTTGATCTCTTTTTGGTTTTCTGGATTTCCTTAGTGGTTTGATTTGGTTTCTTTTTCTTTCTTTTCTTTTTCTTTGTAGATTTTTGGTTTGTGGTTACATGAGGTTCATATATCTCCACCTATATATAGCAGTTTATTTTTTTTTTTTGATTTTTAAATTCAAGTATAGCTGGTATACAATATTATATTAGTTATATTAGTTTTAGGTGTATAGTAGTGATTCAACACTTTTATACCTCACAAAGTAATCCTCTATTACCAGGCAAACTTACCACAATATTATTGACTATATTCCCCTTTCCCTTTTCTCAGAACTAGAACAAACAAATCCTAAAATTTATATGAAACCACAAAAGCCAAAGTAATCTTGAAAAATAAGAAAAAAGTTGGAGGCATCACGATCCCTGATTTTAAGCTATATTATTACTAAGCTATGCAGTCAGACAATTAATTTCACAAACTTTTCCTAGAAAAAGTGCTACATACCTCATTGCTGAGTACAGTTACCTTTGAAGTACTCCTCTTGGGAAGCTGTGCACCACTGCCAGTGTTATTCTACCTTTCAAAACAATTTTAGAACTCTTTTTCTGAAATGGCCATCAGAGCTGTTGTCATACCTTTCCAAGATTCTATGACACCTTACCGAATTGTTCGTATAGTGCTGCCAATGTAAGCACACAGTGGCAAGTTTGTAAACTTAGTTGTCAGATTTTGGGTACAACAATAAATAGCTCTGATGGCCATTTCAGAAAGAGTTCAAAAATTGCTTTGAAGAGTGGACTAGGTGCTGGTGTCAGTGCATAGCTTTCCAAAGGTAAGCACTTAGAAGGTGAGGGTAGTGATATTCAGCAATGAGGTATGTAGCATTTTTTCTGAGTTCACAAAATTAATTGTCCAACATCTATACTTTCTGCTCTTACTCTGTCTCTGCTCCTTTTGGAAACCCTATAATGCAAATATTACAGTGGTTTTTATTATCTCAGATGTCCCTTATATTATTATCATTTTTTAAAAACTATTTTTTTCATTTTGCTGTTTTTATTGGATGATTTCCACTATTCTGTCTTCCAGGTCACTAATTTGTTCTTTTGTATTAACTAACCTGCTGTTGATTCATTATATTACACTCTTTATTTCAGTTATTTCATTTTTCATCTTTGGTTCTTTATTACATTTTCCAATTCTTTCTTGAAGTGCTTTTTGTGTTCTATCGTTCTCTCAAATTTGTTGAACATCCTTATGACCATTTCTTTGAATTATTTATCAGGCAAGTTACTTATCTCCATTTCATTAGTTTTTCTCTGAGTTTTCTTCTTGTTCCTTTATTTGAAGCATGTTCTTCTTTCTCCTCATTTGATTTGACTTTCTTTGCTTGTTCCTACAAGTTGGATGAAATTGCTGTCTCTCCCAATCTAGAAAATGTGGGTTCTGTGTAGATTTTGAGCAAGATGCTTTTGACAGTCTGGTTGCAGTGGGGGTGGTCATGTGCAGTGCCTGGTGTGCCCCCTGGCCAGGAGTAAGCTCTGTGTAGGACAGTCTGGTATGTGTGCAGTTCCTTGTCCTTCTGAACTTAGTAGGGCTGTCTGGTGTGGGAGGAGTTGGCTAGTCCATGCACTCTGTGCACTGTTGCTTTAACTGTCTGTTGCCCCAGCAGGGTCTGGCTAGGACTTCTCTGTGTATGCACATGGCAGTGCCCTAGTAGCTCTGCCCTCTCTGGATGGGGCAGCCTGTGTGCATGTAGCCCCTGCCGTTTCCTAGTTCCACACTCTATCTAGGCAGGGCAGCCCCACATGTGCATGCAGCAATGCCATACTTGCTCCACACAGCAAAGCCCTGTGTGCAGGTTCCACAATGCTTTGCTGACTCTGCATTTTCTCCAGGCTTGTCACCCCCATGTACACGTGTAGCAGCACCTCACTACCTCTGCACTTGTTTTGGAATGGGAAGCCCTGTGTGTAGGTATTGCAGTCTTTTGCTTACTTCACACTGTGTCCACAAGGGGAGCCTCATGCACATGTGTAACCCAGTGGATGTGCTCAGCAGCACCTTGCCATACCTGCTAGATCAATCTCAGGGTGGAGGAGCCCCTCATGTGATGTTTTCATACCCTCTTGTTCATGCTGTGTCTGGCTTTAGGAGGGGTGACTGGGAAGTGCTACAGTGGTCTTGCAGATCAGAAAAAGAAGCTAGCTAGAATTCCCATATACTATCCAAGTGCAGGGGAAATATAAACATAGCACTCAATAGTTATTTTAGTCTTGGATGGTTCTCAGAGCTCCCGGAGAGCTCACACGGTTCCCCAACTTTCTCTACACAGTCTCTCTCTCTCATTTGTTATGCAGAAGCTGTTCAGTTGACTCTCAGTTTACTCTTGGAGTAATTCCTCTAAATATAGATGTACATTCAAAGTATTCTTGGGAGAGGGTGAGGTAAATGTCCTCCTATGCTGCCATCTTAGACCCACCCACATGTACCACTTTAAAATTACTTTCTGACTTGTGGTTTGTATTAATACATTTTACATAAACTTGAAATAGGGCTTTAAATGTATTAAAGGCAATAAGAAATAATGAGTAGTAGTAGTAATAATAATAATAGCAATACTGTTTGTCATTTGGAATGACCTAGGCTTTGTTCTAGGCACTTGTCATATATTAAATAATTTAGTCCTGCCCTATGAGATAATTACCATTATTACATATACCCTTCTTATAGGTGAAGGAACTGAGATAAGAGGAATTAAAAAAAAAAAAAGACTTGTACAGGATTAGAATCCTGAGTTTGAATACAAGTAGTATGGTCTGTGCTAGCTATCAACCACTATGCTAGCTAGCCATTTATAAAGATGATTGGAACAGCTATATTTATTTTTCAAGCACCTTGGATAAGCACATGTAGAAACTCTTAAATTTATTTTATAATTATGATTTATACTGTCTTCATATTAACAGATTAATTATTGTCCTATCTTACAGCCCATTTAATTTTTTGTCCATTTAACACCTGGGCAACATAAACTTTGAACATTATTTTATGCAGTTTCTTATATATGGTTCCATTCTTTAATCATTTAGTGAGAATTCACAACACTAAAATTACCATACTGTATACTGGTGGGCAAGGCAGACAGTCCCTATCCACTAGGAGTTCACAGACTAGGACAAAGTAATAAGAATAAAATATTCATAGAAGCCAATTTGTCAAATACAATTATAGGAGTGTAGATGGAGGGTTATAAGACCCATGATTTATTTAGTGCTTCATTTACTATAAAGGAATATTAGTGCTTGAGTTTTCCAGAAAAAGCAATATTTGAGGTAAGATTTGAATGCTTGTAGAATTTAGATGGGTACAGAGTGGATGCTATAAAGGAAAATAGGGAGGAATAAAGACCATCAATAAGCCTGGGAGGTATTCCTGTGGTATAAGGAAGTCCTTTAAAAATGGTGAGTCCTACCAAAAAGGACACAAGAGCCAGCTTGAAGGGTTCTCCTCTGGCCAAATCTGAAACAATTTTGGCAACAGAGTACATAATGATTCTGTAAAGAATTATGTATATAAGGACTGTCTGGAAAAAATCCAGCCATAAATATCTGTGATGTTTTTCACATTACATGGCTTGATACTTTCTGTACAGCTGTGTGTGTGTGTGTGTGTGTGTGTGTGTGTGTGTGTGTAAAGTTATAAAAAAGGAAAAATTTCTTGAAATGTAATTTCAAATAGTAAAATGTGGAAAGCATGATGGAATTAGAAACATGTGTTTAGAAAGTCCCCCAAAATTGCTTGTTTTAGAAGATTCATCAATAGATATTACATTCATGAGCAAAATATCATAATAAAATATTTACATATTCTCAAATTATATCCCCATAACTTATCTATTAACTCAAAGAGAAAAAATAGAAAAACCTGACAGCACCTTAATTCAGTGAGCAGTGTGTACATCACCTGAGATGGGCCATATCAATAGTATATGCCTCTTGATACAGGGCATCTTGAAGGTATGTCACTTCTGTGCTATTTCTACCCCAAATTCATAAGCCATAGAAAATCATGATGAAACATGAGACAAATCCAAAATGAGGCACAATTGTACAAAGTGACTGGTCTACACAGTTTTTAAAAGTGTCAGTGTCGTGAAGGGTACTGTTCCAAATTAAAGGAGAATAAAGAAACATGGCAACTATGTATAAGGTGTCATTCTGGATTGAATTCTGGACCAATTCATTGTTTTTCTTCTTTTTTGTAATGCCGTATAAAATATTAATTAAATAATTTTGGTGGTATTTGAATAAGATTTCACTGAATCAGTGTTAATTTCCTGACCTTTGTAATTGCATTGAATTATATAAGAGAATGCTATTGCTTTTAGGCAACATATTTTGCAGTATTTACAAGTGACGTAGCATTATGTTTAAAACCCACTTTCAGGCATTTTAGCAAAAAATATTAAAAAACAGTAAAGCAAATGGGGCGACGATTAACATTTTGGGAACCTGAAAAAGTGGTAAACAGAAAGTCTTAAGGCTATTTTTGCTTTGCTTTATTATAATTCTAAAATTGTTTCAAAATAATAATAGCTATTTCTTTATAATGAGCATTAGCTCTGTGATTAAATGAATGCCTTTGAGGTCACTTGAAATGCCAAAGTTTTGTGTTATTTGTCATTAAAGGAAAATTTTTTACATATCAAAATTCTTTAATTATTTAGTTCCCTTTCTTTCCCCATTATAGCTCTATGAATAAAAGAAGTATAAAGTATTTCTTGGTTGTGATGAAGAAAAAGAATATAATAAATTACATACTTCACATATATGCATTCTACAATTTTATACATATATTGCATATACAGTTATATGTATTATATACACATGTATACATTGTGTCCAAAATATTGTGCATATGCACACACACACATACACATTTCTTAGCCAGATGAAAATTGGTGAAATTTAAAAGGATGCCTAATTTAGGGAATATATAGTTAATGATTACAGGAAGTTAATGGGTATACAACAATTGTGGTTGATTAATTTTGAAAAGAGAATAGTAAAAAAAGAGAGTAAAGAATAAGAAGGGTTTCTCTTACTTTCATCATTAATTAATTATAGTTTCATTATTAAAGCAAAACAGGTCTTAGAGATTCATAGCTTGGTTTTCTATAACCATTTCAGCAGGGTAATAACCTCTCTTGAAAATCAATACCCTTACATTATTCTTTCCCTGTAATAAAACACTGAATTAGAATAAAAATGCTAGAATCTGTACTGAAAGTATTAAGCTACAACTTATTATGTTCTAAATGCATGCCCAGGATAATAAGAATATACAGTCTTATACTTGTAGATTTCAAGCTTTTCTGTAGGAACAAAAGAGTCCATCTTGTGTATGCCTAGGGTGCTACTTTGCATGACCAACTGATATTTTGAGTACTTAAGAATATAACATCAATTAGGAAAACATGTACATTGTTTTAAATACCCACATTTCTCTAGGGTACCATAACATCTAAATTGCTAACTCCTATTTTCATTTCAGCTGGATTACATATGAAAGGCAATGAATTAAATTAGTATAGTTGAATGTGTATGTATGTGTGTCTGTGTGCATGCATACATGCATGTGTGCTGAATATATTTGATTCAGTATAAGATAAAATAATTTATATCAGAGAACAATTTTTGCAACTAATGTCAATCTTAACTACTCATATTTGGATGTAATCTTGAAAACCACTATAACTCAGGTCATACCTAAGACAAAGATGAATAGATAATAGTAGATACAGATATTAATGTATTCTTTTACATTCAAGTAATTTATTCAAACTTTACAGAGTTTTAAAAATTGTGAAAATATAGTATGCTCCATAATCAAAGGATATCATCTAAAATTTTAAATAAGTTAAGTGTTGATTGATTTATATGAAAATCTTCTGAAGAAGACATACCGTGCCCTGCAGGAAAACAGAAAAAAAAAATCCCTAACTTTGATTGCTTCTATTCCAGTGGAATAAAGATACTCAGATATGACATGTATATAAACACATAGTCCTTTTTTAAAATTCAACCACAGTATTGAATACTGACTTACCAACCTATTGTCTAGTAAGAGGTCAGCATCCACTCTTTGTGGGTGAAGGTTACATATAAAATAAGATGGAATTAGTGACTGTACAGGAAGAAAACTATGAGGAATGTGAGCATTGCTGATGTACAACTTGTACCTGAAGAGTCCACCACCCATCTTGGATACACCATTTAAATTGCCCATTCACTTGGTGTCTTAGATCTCATCTCATTAATATCTCACAATTGTTTTTTTCTTACTCTACTATTTACTCATGGGGTTGTGAGGCAAATCACTTAACCTCTCTGAACCTCAGTTTTCACATAAGTGAATTCGGATAGAATGTTTTCAATCTCATAAGGCTGCAGTCAAAGATAATATGTAACATGTAATACAGAAAATGTACTCAGATGGATACTGGCACATAATAAATTTATCTCCCTTCTCACCTAACACATACAAAGCAATAAATTTGTATGTGCACCCCTCCACACAAATATACACACATACAAAGTTGCTCAAACTTACAAAACAACACTTAGTAATTATTATTATCTCTATTAACACATACCACTTGAACACATCACTTATAGGTGATATTCACATTCCTGTGAAGTAAATGAGTAGAAATGAACAAATGAAGGGAATAGTAGTTATGCCTGTTGGTCAAATTGGGTGAGAGAGACCTCATATTTTCCTTTGAATTCCAGATTAAAAGAAAACAGCAATTACAGGATTGCCAAATATAAAAACGTGGTATGAGGAGGCATTATCTTTCATCAGTTGAATGCTGAAGCAAGTGCAGTACCCAGCTTTGTTGCATTGACAAACCGTTCCAATAAGCACTGAGAAAAGTAAATGGAAGGCAACCTAAAAAGAATACAGGAGAAAATATTTGCGAATAATGCATCAGATAAGGGTCTAATATCTAAAATATATAAAGAACTAATAAGACTTAACAAGAAAAAAACAAACAACCCAATTGAAAAGTGGGCAGAAGAACTAAACAGACACCTCTCCCACGAAGAAATACACATGGCCAGCAGACATATGAAAAAATGCTCATCCTCATTAGCTATCAGGGAAATGCAAATCAAAACCACAATGAGATACCACCTCACACCTGTGAGAATGGCTGTTATCAACAAGACAAGGAATAACAAGTGCTGGAGAGGATGTGGGGGAAAAGGGAACCCTCACACTGCTGCTGGGAGTGCAAACTGGTACAACCACTGTGGAAGGCAGTGTGGAGGTTCCTCAGAAAATTGGGAATGGAGTTACCATTTGACCCAGCAATCCCCCTTCTGGGGATCTACCCCCAAAACCTGAAAACCTTTGTCCTCAAAGACCTATGTACCCCAATGTTCATTGCAGCGCTGTTCACAGTGGCCAAAACATGGAAACAACCAAAATGCCCTGCGACAGATGACTGGATAAAGAAGCTGTGGTACATATACACAATGGAATATGACTCAGCTATAAGAAAAGATGAAATATTGCCATTTGCAACAAAATGGATGGACCTGGAGATCATCATGCTTAGTGAAATAAGCCAGACAGAAAAAACAAGGAACTGTATGACTTCACTCATATGCGGAATATAAAACTGAAAACAAAGAAAAAATAAATGAAGAAACAAATAACCCATGGACACAATCAATAGTTTAATGTTTATTTGGGGACGAGTGGGTTAGGGAGGGGAGAAAGGGGAGGGGGTGGGAGAGGAGGCGGGGAAGCTAAATATAAGGTGATGGAAAGAGAAGTCACATTAGGTGCTGAACTTATTATACAACAGGCTGACAATGCACTGTAGAATTGTATGCCTGAAACCTATGTAATCCTTGCTAACAGATGTCACCCCAATAAGTCTAACAATAAAAATGAATAATAATAAAAAAAGAATACAGGGACTTGAAGCCACAGACACCTATTAACTACTCTGAGCATCTTCAGTGCTGATTGTGTCATTTGGTTTGGCTCCCTTTGAATGCATGGTGTTGAAATTGTTTCCTGCCAAGTGATTTAGTTAAATGTGTGGACTGTGTTTTCTATCCCAATGAAAAACAAAGGGTTGGTGGCATTTTTGTATCTTTATAAAACACTTCCTTTCTTACTTAAATACCTAAAATTGAATCCTGCCTTTCTCTAATAAACAAACAAACAAACAAAAAAAACAAAAAACCTAAACCTCAAACACAATATTTTAGTCCAGCACCTTTGTGTCCTTTTTTTCCTCTGACCACGTGCCCGACCTGTTTTCTTATTATTGACTACTTGTTATTCAGTTAAGGACATTGTTAGCAGTGCAGCCCAGGAATGCTTGGTTCTATTTAAAACAAAAGCCTACTATTAAATTCAGTGTCAGAGCCGAGGTTTATAGCATTGAAGAATTGCCTTGATAAATGGCCCTGACATTAGAGTTTCCACGACTCCACCTTCAATGTCATCACAACACAGTGTAAGTGTTAAAGTATGGCCATCGCTGCCTCCCCAAAACATATTAACTTGATGCTTACTCTATCTCTGGATCCCATAGGCACAATAAATGGAGAAAATAACACATTTACAAACTGATAAAACCCAGCAAAGCTAATAAAATCAGACACTTTATAGCTCAGCTAATCGTGTCCTTTGAAGGGCATCAAATAACACATCATGTACTGCTCAGGGGGAAATCAAATTAGATGCAGCAATGTCCCTTCAGAACTAACACATTTGAGTAGACAGGAGCTATTGTAGCTAATCAGCTTGTATTGTAGATGGTTTATCATTAAGACAATGCTTTTGTTAACTAAGCATTATGCAGTTTGGGTACGAAAGGAAAGAAAAATATTTCTTAAACTGTTGCTCAGTTTGCATTCTGAATCTTAATTTTTTTTATTTTTTGTTTTGATTTTAGTTTTAGTGTCAGTGTTGTATGCACTTCAGCAAATGGTGTTCAAATATCATTTAGTCCAGTTGTGTCCAAACTTTTGGCTTCCCTGGGCCACAGTGGAAGAAAAATTGTCTTGGGCCACACATAAAATACACTAACACTAACTTAGATAGCTGATGAGCTAAAAAAAAAAAATGCAAAAAAAATCTCATAATATTTTTTTAATTTATTTTTATTGTTAGACTTATTGGGGTGACATCTGTTAGCAAGGATTACATAGGTTTCAGGCATACAATTCTACAGTGCATTGTCACCTTGTTGTATAATAAGTTCACCACCTAATGTGACTTCTCTTTCCATCCCCTTATATTTAACTTCCCCCCCCCCACCCTGTCTCCTTTCTCCCCTCCCTAACCCACTCGTCCCCAATCATAATACTTTAAGAATTTATGTTGGGTCGCATTCAAAGCTCTCCTGGGCCGCAGGTTGGACAAGCCTGATTAGTCTATAAGGAATTGACTGAGACTTAATTTTCAGAGACACCTTTCCTCCTATTTATGCCTCTGCATATCCCTGATTTCAAGTGATCGCCATATTATTGACTTAGGATAACATACAGAGAATGTTTGTAACAAATAGAGCCAAGTATTTTGTTCCAGAATGTTTAGCTCTGTCTTAAATGGAAGTCTGTGAAGGGAAAACATCTATATTTTTAGTTCTCTAAATTCTTGAATTCAGAGTTAATATTCTTTTAGTTATGTGCATCGTCTCTTCCCTCAAAGTTTTAAATTAAATGGAAAAAATAAAAACACAAATTTACAGGGAAGGCAATTAAGAATGCACAAGACTAAAAGTTATTCTTGGAAAGAGGTCATTAGAGTACAGAAAGATCTGGGACTAAAGATCTTAGTGACATTAAGTTAATGTTCTAAGGCAGAGGGACAGCAGTTTATGGCTTCTGAACCAAATGTGTCCCACCTGCTTTTCTAAGTAAAGTTTTATTGGACACAGCCACAATTAATTTTTTTAACATGGTGTTTGTGGCTTCTTTCACAAAGTTGTAATGAAAACCATGTGGCTTACTAAATAAAAAAAAGTATTTATTATCTGGCCTCTACAGAAAAAAATTACCTCAATTTTAAAAGCCTGGCTTTATAAACCTTATTAAAGGAAAACAGAAAGAAGTAGATGAAGATTCCTCGTGAGAATAAGACCTATATAAGTGTATTTAAGAGAAATAAAATTAAATCTTTGTCACAAAATTTCTGGGAATAAATGAGTCAGTATTGATATAAATAAGTGACTTAAAAAGGAATGGAAACAGAAGTCACCCCATAAGTCTAACAATAAAAATTAAAAACAACCAAAACTAAAAAACAAAAAACAAAATAAAGTCATGTACTTTAAAAAAAAAGGAATGGAGAGAATAGACAAATCTTCTTTGCAGAAGAACTCAAAATAGTTTTAGAAACTCTATCCTTAAGGAGGTAGGGCACAGGACATCTACTTTTCATTCTTTAAATGTGAGTTTTGTATAGAGACTTCCTTCCAAAGTAGGAAGTATGAGAAGGAAATAAAAAAGAGTAATTTTATAGTGAAAAGCCTAACAAATACTACCTTATCCAGGTGATGAAGATCAGTGTATACAGTGCCGAATCATATTTATAGTACGTATCCTTCATATGATGTGATGAAATTAGCACTTTACCTTCATGGTCTTCTTCTCAAAAACACATAAGTCCACTCTAATCATGAGAAAAATATCAGACAAATCCCAACTGTGTGACTTTCTACAAAATTCTTGACCAGTATGCCTCAAAATTGTCAAGGTCATAAAAACAAGGGAAGTCTGAGAAACTCTTACAGTTATATGGAGTCTAAGGAGACATGACAACTTTATGTAGTATGGTATCATAGAAGAGAAAAAGAATGAACCATGAAATTAGGAAATCTGAATAAAATATGGACTTTATTTATATAAATGTAGCAATATCAATATCTTTATTTATATAAATGTAGCAATATCATTGGTACAGAATATGTTACCATATTCTGTACCAATGTAAGATACTAATAAGGGGAAACTGGATGTGACATATACAGGGAACTCTGTACTATCTTTGTAATTTTTCTGTAAATCCAAACATTGCTAAAATTAAAAAGTTGATTTTTAAATCTATTGGAACTATATTATTTTAATATTTGATAATTTTCTTTAATAACAATCTGTTCTATGACTTTAAACCCACTGAAAACTCAAACCTCTTATACATAAGGAAGATTATAGAGAAAGCACAAATCAAGAAATAGCATCAACACTGCTGGTGGGAGTGCAAACTGGTACAACCACTGTGGAAGGCAGTGTGGAGGTTCCTCAGAAAATTGGGAATGGAGCTACCATTTGACCCAGCAATCCCCCTTCTGGGGATCTACCCAAAAGACTTGAAAACCTTTGTC
>PVJL010014107.1:0-29380 GCA_004026885.1 Lyroderma lyra | reverse complement strand
AATAAACAGGAAAGCACTGTTTAAAAAGAGAAGGAATTTGGGAGTGGGGGGTGGGATAGTTCCCTGGCTGGGAATCGAACCCAGGCTGCAGCGCTGAGAGCACCAAAGCCTTAGCCACTGCACCACCAGGGAAACCCATAAATTCTTTAAAAAAAAAAAATACAGGGAGTTCCCTGATGGTGTAGTGGCTTGGGGCTTCGGCGCTGGCGCTGTTGGTGCTGCGGCCTGGGTTCGATTCCCAGTCAGGGAGCTACCCACATACCGAAAAGCAAAAAAAAAAAAAAATACACCCACAAGACAGAAGACAGAGAGGAAGCAGGTGACGTAACAATTTTGAGGTGAAAAAGGAAGATGATGAAGTCCTGTGACCTCAGTTTTCTCAGAAAGTAGGCTGTTGCAGGAATGGGCTCAGCGTGAGGTGGGCTCGGGCCTGAGACAAGGAGATATAGAATGTTGGGGGGTTCCCTAAAGCTGCATCGATGGGGCGGCTGCCCACCCAGCACTCCTCAGTTCACTATGACAGATGCCAGGGGTCTGCAGCATAAGGAGCGAGAGGAGAAATCAAATGGTGCAGCTGACTTCGGGAACTGTGACAGTGAGTACTGGCTTGTAGTGGAGAGGGACATGAAGGCAAGACAATTCCAGTAGGGAAAACAAAGACACACAGGGAGGGACAGAAAGGCTTTGAGGGCAGAGAAGGGACAGGGAGGCTGGAGCTATCAAGGCTGTGCTCAAAGGGGTTAGTTCTGAGGTCTGAAGCAGGTCCAAGGCTTTGCTTCAAGCAGGGCTCTGCTGGGAGCGCTGGGAAGGAAGCGAGTATTTACCAAGCATCCATCTACCCACCGCCAGACACTTCAGATACCAGCTCACTTAATTTTTATTTTTTATTTTATTTTATTTATTTATTTTGGCGCCATGTGGGTAGTTCCCTGACTGGGAATCGAACCCAGGCCGCAGCACTGACAGCACCAGCGCCGAAACCTTAAGCCACTACACCACCAGGGAACTCCCCCAGCTCACTTAAGTGTACCAAGCCTTGCGAGGATGTACTGCATGTTTACAGATGATGATAAAACTTGCCTTCATCAGTCAGCAAGCAGCAGAGCAGTTTCAAAACCCAATGTGACCCCCAAACCTCTTTCCACCATACTTAGCTGCCCATCAACTCTGCAGCAGGAGGACCAGCTTTGGGAAACCACGAGTCATCTAGGTTGCGGGTAGAAAGTATGTTGCCAACGTCTGGGAAACGGCCAGTAGCAACCAAAACAGGACAGTCCATGCGATGGTAAGTTTCAGTGCATCAAAATGGCAGAAGAGAAATACCGATCTTGGAGTTCCCTGGTGGTGTAGTGGCTAGGCTTCGGCACTCTCAATACTGCGGCCTGAGTTCGATTCCCAGCCAGGGAGCTACAAAAAAAAAAAAAAAAAAAAAAGGGAAAAAAAGAAAAGAAATACAGATCTTGCCCCCTGGTGCCAAAATTCATGGTAAAATAAGCAGCATCTACTTTAGGTTGTTTTTGTTTGTTTGCTTACTTAAGGGTTTCTTAAAGTGGAGTCTTCAAGGGAAAACCAGGAAGAAACTTGGAAGTTCAGGTATCATTCTGAGGGTTAGTGAGATGGGTAGACAGGAGAGGGGAGTGGGGTTGGGGCTGTAGGGAGAGGCTCAGCACTGTCAGCTGAGCTCAGCAGCATGAGGAAGGCTTGGGGGTTCATGGCCCCATGTGGTAAAAGTACTCCTAGAGTTGCTACTGCCACACTACAGCCATGTCAAAAACAGTGTCCTGCACTGTCTGCCCTCTAAATGGAAGCCTCAATTGACTCCCTCCCTTCTTCTTTCCTCTGGTTAGCCACATCTAGGGTGAACTGCTAGCAGTGGGCAAACAGTTCTCCAAGTCTGAAACAGTAACAAGAGCTATTATTCACCCAATGCCCACCGTGTGCCAGGCCCCTCTGCAGCAGCAATGCCACCATCGCCTGTCTTACTGATAATGACACTGAAGCCTAGAGATGACAAGACAGCACTTGGCCAAAATCAGGGCCACAAGCAGGTTTTGGAACAAGGTGTTATCTGGCATCAGATTTGAATGTCCCCTGACTGTTTAATTTTTATATGTAAGCTTCACCATCGATTATGAAATGTCCACTTTCAGTGGATTCTGACCGAAGGTGAATAAACTCTTCTTGCAGATTCAGGAGACTGAGCAGAAGACATTGTAGCTTACACATAAGATGGACATTAAAAACTAAAGGCCCCACATCTCTGGAAAAGCATCAGGGCAAGACTCTGACGGTCACAAGAATCCCTAACTCAGGAATGAGTTCTTTGCACAGGGGAAGAGGAAGGCAAAGAACTGCGGTTTAAATTTCCTCAGGAATGAAAATACAACCAAAAAGACCTTAGCAGTTCTGATAGTCCAGAATCTTAGATGGAAAGTGACTTTTCCATAGTCACTCCTTTGCAAGGACACAGGTCTGTTCTAGCAGAAGTCACATTCCTAAAGAAAATGAGTTATTACTGCAAGAAAATATTCCTTCAAAATACACTCCCAGGGAGAAAGGAGTAATTGCTTAATGACACGTCTGTGTCAGGTGCTTCATGCCCATTTATTCGATTTAATCAACAAACCTACCCTGAGGCAGATGGTGGTTTTCATTTCCAGTTGAGGAAACTAAAGTGCAAGGAAGCTAAAGAACTTGTCCGAGGGCACAAAGCTGACAAATGATTTGCACCCAGGTCTGCCTGCCTTTGCTACTACACCACTGCCTACACGGCCGTTTTTCACAGGGCGCACTCGCGAGTCACTTTAAGTCCTTGCCTCTTGCCTGCGCAATGCTGTCCCCCCACCCCCAACGTTTTCCAACCTTCCCTTCACACACAGAAAAACATCTGCCGCCTCAATCCTAGACAGAAAGACCCACAACTTGTTATGAAATTTGTTATAAAACATTTAATGTTAACCTACAATACAATGTAAACTTTTATGAAAAAAATTTGAAGTACACTAGATTTCTTCAGTAAGTTACACATAACTATCCAGGTGCAGCCCAAGCTGGGCACTGCAACCTTCACGGTCGAATTCCCGCGGCCGCGTTCCTCACAAGTCCCAGACACCCGCTGTGAAGTGGAGCTCCTTGCTCAAGCAGCAGATACTCCCCTGATTTTGCATTCTGGGGGTTATCACTCCTTCCCATGGTCATGTCCCGAAATCCTTTCCTTGGCCTTGGCACCATTTGCCATTTTCATAACTGCTCAGTTGAAGATTCTAGGTTTTTCATTTTTAGAGAAAGAAATATTCACCCCTGGCCATCTCTTATCCAGATATCATAGTGGAGGCAAGCAAGGAGAAAGAAATATTTGCTGCAGAAAATTCTGCAGAAATGGAAGAAAAGACTAAAGGGTCCCACTGAGGCTGCAGAAATGCAACTGACTCTAACTAGGTGGCTTCACTTGGTCATTTCCCACGGTCATGTGGCAGAATCTACAACTTCAGTCTTGGGAGTGCAGATTGAAACCTGATACAAGTGTTTTCCTTTAGTTGATGACTTGCCGTTGGGAGGCAAGAGCAAATCCTTAGAGATCACGAGCTTCTCAGAATGTCCTCCCTTGTAGGTCCCATCGAGTTCCCAGAGGTCCCTGGGATTGCCATTCAGATTGTACTGGCATTGACAAAATGTGCGACTTTCACGGAGGAAAAGGAGACGGCACCTAGGCAGCAGCTGCAGGGTCAGAACAAAGGCAGGAATGGGGTCTGGGTAGAGCAGGGCTATTTCAATATGGACTAGGAAGGAGCGTGTGCTTCAGAAGCCTCTGGAAACCTAAAGTAAATGTGTAGGCTGCACCGAGAGTTGTACCGACAAAAACAGAAACTTTTTAATATTCTGGCATCTGACCTCCTTCAATGAACAAGTTAATCAAAAGGCAAGAGGCATAAAGTGCACATTGTAGAATAAGATACAGATTGAATTATTAAGCAAAAAATGTACAACTTTCCTAAGAGGTGCAGGCAAGACACTTAGCATATCCAACCTAGTGAAGGTCCTGCATCCCCTGCCATGTATTGCCAGGGGAACAGTTGTGAATTCATCAGGGAGGGAGGCTTCGAGTTAAGTGGAAAAATTCCTCCTTGCATAGTAGTCAGCAGGAAGCAAACTTCACACAAAGTTGAGTGGAGAACACGATTTATCCTGGTATTCACTCCAGATACATTTTATGACAAGACAGTGACTTCCCACTTATCTGGCCTTGGGACAGCAGGAAACAAAGTGGAAGAACAGGCAGCCAGGAGCAGAATTAAACTGTCTAGAGATGGTGTTCTAGACACCTGTACCAAGACCACTGGGAAATCCTCCGGCTCTCAGGTGATATCTGTGAGGTTCATCACCCTGTCCCCAGCATTGACCCCAATTACCAAGGCTGCAGAGAATAGCAGCCAGATCACTGCTGCTCACCTAAAAGAGGTTGTCAGGTTTTAGTTAAGCAAGAGAGAAAGCCTTTGGAGACTGCACATCCAACAAGCTATGCTTGATCTTGACAGGAACCCCCAGCCTCACAGCATGCGGGGAACTCAGAACTTCAGTAGGTCACAGTGCCCTGACGAGTCTGCACCAGTCAGCTATGGAATACTTTGGAATGCTTGTCAGCTCAAGCTGGCATCTGTAATGCATGGCCTGACCCATTTACCCATTACCATAAACTCAACCACAAATGAGCTATCCAGAGTTTTAAAAACCCTATTACTTCAACACAGCAATAGAGGAAGAGGATAAAAACTGCTTCCAGCAGGTAGCTGCATCCGAAACTGCAATCTGCTTTCTAACAGCTTCCACAGGCTGATGGCTGTCCTGGCTCCCCTCAAGGCCTCTATTTTTCTGTCCTTAGACCACCACCACCACACACCCACTGAGACAGGCCAGGCGCTCACGTGTTTCTGCTGGTCCTACCATAGGCCCTGCTAGTCCTGTGGAAAGGCACCGAGCTTGGCAATTCAGGAAAGCCCAGGGCTGGGCAGGAACAACACACACATCAGAAGAGGAATGAAGAGCTGCTGTCCTTTGGTTCAGATGCCGATGAAAAGCTGCAGTTGCATTCACACTGCACAAACTGGGATATGTGCATCACAGTCTTTGCAGGGGCTACAAACCCAGATTTCCTCCCACTGCTCCACATGGGGTACATAGGTGGCAAGAAAGGATAGCGGATAGCAACAGCTGGATCCAAAAGAATGGACTCTCTGGGGAACATGGGAGGGGCAATGGCAGAAACAAGCACAAACCAGCCCAGGGCACCTTTATTACACTCTTGTGGGCCAAGGAGCCCAGGGTATGAATTCATGGGTTTAAGAATTGGCTCTTTATCAAATAAAGGGGGGAAAATACACCTATGTCAGCCTCATTCCTTTGGTCAATACAAAGCAACAGAAAAAAATTTAAGTTATTCACAAATTGCGGGAAGTACAAGGAACATCTCTGCTCTGTGCCTTCTCTTCCCAATTTTCTCCAGACACCATAGGAGAAGCAAGTCCTTAGCAGATGCTGCAGGAGCTGGCTGATGGAGGTTTTTCACTTTTATTTTCCATAAAAGCAAGAATGAGTGAGAACTAGCGGGAATGTCCTCTGCCCCATTTGAGACAGGGCTGGGTTGGAGGTGAAGGGTCTCCATTCGCTGGAAGGTGTGTGGTGCAGAGGCAGTGGGTGGGCTTGCCGCTGGAGCAGCCACTGCTGACCGCACATACAGGCGGCGACTCTTGCAGGCAGCATGGATTCTGATCCTTCCTTAGGATGCAGCAGTCTTTTAAAAAAAATATTGTATTATAATAATAATAATATGAATTTCTCTCTCATTTGTTTTTTGTTTTTTCCACTTCTTTTAGGGACTGGGGTGAAAGGGGGTGGGAGGAAAAGTGTCATTCGTCTGTTAGGTCCTGAACAAAGAGAACTTCTGTGTGGCTGAGTCCGGCCTCCTGCAGCGTGGGAGGGTTGGGCCACTCCTCTGAAGGGACACAGGGCAGCACGCGCCGGGGAAAGTTGGCTTCAATCTGAAACTTTTCAGGGCTTTCTTTCAAAGAGAACAAGAAGTCGTGGATTACCTGCAGAGGTCACACAGAAAAAGAAGGGCAGTGAGAAGAAGACAGACCCACACACAACACTGAAATCAAATGTCCCCCAGCTCTACTCAGCGTGACTGGGAGACATGAAGTAATTGTATCCCTTTGGAATTCTACTTTGAGATCTTTCCATTTCAGAGAGTAAATTCAGAGGGTAGCTATTATTGTTAGGGATTTATTACGCGGTTCTTTGTTAGTTCTACTCTGAATTGATTCATTTGCTTTCCTCCTTTGATAATTTGTCTGATATAAAGCTAAAAAGTTTTATTCTGAAATAATCAGAGTTACAGGAGAGTTAGAAATACAGCAAATACATATTTTTCTTTGAACCAGTTAAAAGTGAGCTGCCAGCCAAATGTCCCATTGTCCCAGAGTACATGCACATGCCTTACAAACAAGACTATTGCCTGCATAACCATAATACAGACCTCAAAATTAGGACATTTAACTGATATATTTTTACCATAATATAATAATATATTCAATTCCCAGCCAGGGAACTACCCACGTAAAAAAAAAAAAAAAATAATAATATATACTAAAAATAATATATATATATATATATATATAAAAATATATATATACTAAATTATTATTCAGGCCCCATTCGAGTTTCACCAGTTGCCCGTTACAGCACAAAAATCCAGTCTAGAACTGTACATTACATTTCATTGTCACATCTCCTGTTTCTTCCTTTAGCCTGGAGCAAATACTGCCTTTTCTTGATCTACACAACCTTGACATATCTATAGATCAGCAGACAGTTATTTCGTAGAGTTTCTCTCAATTGTTTGTCATTAGATTCCAGTAATGCCATTGTGTGTTACAGAAATGATGCTGTAGTGCACTCAATGCATCCTGTCAGGTGGAGGCCACTTTCAACTTGTTTCATTATCCATGATACTTAAATCAGATGATTAAGGTGGTGCCCACCAGGCCTCTCCACTGTAGGTTATCCTTGTCCCCTTTCCAATTAATGAGTTCTGCAGGTAGGTACTCTGAAACTATAGACATTCTATCCCTCAAACTTTCTTTCTTCCTTTCCCCTTTCCTTTCCTTCTTTCTATTTATCCACCCATCCACTTACATTACTATAGTCATGATTCCCCATTTCATTCAGTAAGCTATATAATGTTATAACCACTATCTGCTGTCTTTCTTTTATTTATTAAAATTGGTGGTTCCCTGGCTGGGACTCGAACCCAGGTGACGGCGTTGCGAGCACCAGAGCCTAGCCACTACACCACCAGGGAACCCCCTCCCATGTCTTTCTGACATGGCTCACTTGTCCTTTGATTAATTACTTGCTTTCTGGCACAAGGTGAATAGGCTGCTCTTGTGTTTTCCCATGTCCCAGCCTTGGAACCAGCCATTTCTCACAGGAGCCCTGGTTCTTAATGGACAGTGGTATAAAAAGCTACAATCTAGGGGCTAGGTATGTTACTACACCCAAGCACTCTGTGGAGAAAGTTGGGGAATACATGTACACAGCACACACTCACAGCTATATGCCAGATTACTATAGACATATATCGGAGACTGTGAGTTCATCGCCCACATGTACACCCTCCTTATCCGGTTCTGGCTTCAACACCCAACCCAGCCAGGTCGCTTGGACCCTGACTTCTCTGCACTGGGTGCCTCATGTGTGGACATCTCCATGTAGATCTTTCGTCTGTGAGAATATTCTCCTCACCCTGCCCTGGCTCTGAAAAGGCATGTTAGATTCCTAACCAGAAGGCAACATCAGGAAAACTCCGCGTTGCTAAAACTTAGAATGTGAGCTACCTATGAAACAGGCCACCTTTATCCTTTGACTTTTAATACCACGTATCAAGGAAGGCACACTTCATCTCATATTCTATTTCTAACAAAGACTTAAGGGATGTGCTGTGAAGGCAATGCTAATCTCTTTCAGGGTCAATCCCAAAGATTAGGAACAAACCATTCAAGTCATTCTTACTTTGTGAGGAAATCTATTTTTCTTTTCTTTTTTTTTTCTTTGTATGTGGGTAGCTCTCTGGCTGGGAATCGAACCCAGGCCACAGCGTTGACAGCGCCAGCGCCGAAGCGTTAAGCCACTACACCAGGGAACTCCCTATTTTTATTTTCTTTTTCTTCCACCTCTCATAAGTTTATCCCCCTCCTGTGTGAAAGTCCTTTCCTCACTTGTTTTAAACTTACTCATTAGACCCTTTAACAGGTTATAACTCCAGGGTTTAAGGAGTAAACCCATGGTCCTCTTATTTAATTCATTTACTTCTCTTATTTTAGTCTTTCAACATCATTTTCAGTTCCCTCCTCTGATTGCAATTTCCATTAACATTCACTCCCCTTTTCTTTTGAGATGTACCAAGTATTCTTGGTATGAATCCAACATGGGTTTTATGTAAGGGTAAAGTAATATTTTATTTCCTTTACAATTATTGCTTGAGAACACATGCCCTGCAGATAAATGTTATCTGCAGGGCTTTTATTGCTGGATTTTTCAAAGATTCCTAGTGGATGCCTGAAACCATGGATAGTACTAAAACCTATATATGCTGTTTTATCCTATACATCCATACCTATGATAAAGTTTAATTTATAAATTCAGCACAGTAAGAGATTAAGAATAACTAGTAATAAAATAGAACTCTAACAATATACTGTATAAAAGTTAGGTAAACATGGTCTCTCACTTTGCTAACCTATCTGATAACTGAGAATGGGGCGGGGAGTGTATCCAGTGTGGATATACTGGACAAAGGGATGATTCATGTCCCAAGTGGGACAGAGCGAAACTTCATCATGCTACTCAGAACACATGTAATTTAAAACTTATGAACTGGTTATTTCTGGAATTTTTCCATTTAACACTTTTTCCCCCTTTATGTGGGTAGTTCCCTGGCTGGGAATCGAACCCAGGCCTCAGCGCTGACAGCACTGAAGCCTTAGGCACTACACCACCAGGGAGCTCCTCTTTTTCTTTTCTTTTTTTTTTTTCTTCATTTAACATTTTTGGGCTTCAGGTGATCACAGGTAACTGAAATTGCAAATAAGGGGGATTACTGTACTCAACATTGGTACAGAACTGGCATTTTTTTTTTTTTTTGTTCCCACTGACAGTGGACTAGTACCATCAGACATCTCCTCCAAAGGTCCCTTTTGGATCGCAATGGGTAGAAAAATGAGTTCTGGATGGAGTACACCAGGGTTGTCCAGAAAAAAATCCAGCTATAAATGCTATTTTTTGTTATTACCTTGCTGGTACTTTCCAGACAGCCCTCGTAATCTGGATTCTCTCTTACATGCATCATTTAAGAGAGTCAGCTGCTACTTTTCTGCCCATTCATGGGGCCTAGAGATTTTTCCACAGTTTATGCTTTATCTTAGCATTTTACCACTATCAAGAGCAAACTGACTATTTCACTAAACATTCACTCTTCCTTGAGATTATTTATGAATGGCAGAGCACATAGGATGATGACACAAGCAAGTCTGCAAGAGCACTAAAAAACTGTAAATCATTATTCAGTTGTATGCTATTAACTCTATGAATGTTAAATTAAAGGCCAGCACTGTGACTATACTTCTGCCATTTCTTTCCCATCTCTGAGCCCTGTTTCCATTTATGACCAAATCTTAGTCTGTCTGAGGTTTGTTTTCTTTTACCGAGAAACTACATTAGCCTTCAGGGATTAAATAGTTAACAAACGGTTTGCTTCACCTTTGGCCAGAGACCTATTCTGTTCCATATTTCTAACAGATTTTCCTCCAAAACTCTCAAGAGAGTAAATTTTGGTTAGGTTTTTACATATATAACAATAGTTTGAGGAGTGGAAGCTCCATAAAGCTGAAGCATGCTACAGTGAAATTAGTGAATACAGCTACAAACTAAAATCCATATGCAAACCAGTATTGGGACACACACCAGGGGAAAGGGTATCACTTAGTAACCACCTACTACATGGCAGGTACTGTGTGAAGTTCATTTTATCCCAATTAAAAAATTTGAAGTTAGAGATGTGAGCACCTTCCCCCAATATAAAGAAACACATAAATGAGAGATAAACAATTAAAATGAGGAAGCTATGTGCTTCTCACTCACCAGAATGCCTCATAACTTTTTACTATTATCTCCTTGAGTCTCACATTTCCTACTAGCTAATAAGCCTCTACAAATTCCAGAACCCTTGGAATGCCAAGCACAGTGTCTCATATACCTTCAATTTAAAGTTATCAGAGGGTAGATTATATTTCCATTTTACAGGTGAACTATCTGAGGCCCTGTAAAAGATTCTGGGGCTCCCTGGTGGTGTAGTGGCTAGGCTGCAGCGCTCTCAACACCGCCGCCTGGGTTCGATTCCCAGCCAGGGAACCACCAAAAAAAAAAAAAAAAAAAAAGATTCTGTAACTTGTCCAATGTTCTCTAGTTAAACACAGGAGAAGTAATAAATATGTAAACCAGCCTCGCATGACTACAGTGCATCCTCATTCCTATTTTGTAATTACTCCTATTTCCAGTGATCATGGAAATGGCAGAATCTGGAGCTATAAACTTAGAAAATCAATTCTCAATAGAAACAGAAAATTCTTTCTGGTTATAAATACCAAAAATAAGTTAGCATTTGAGTGTTTACGATGAGCCAGGCCCAATGTTGCATACTTTAAATACGAACTGAATCCTACAACAATCCTATTGAGTGCCTTTACACCTGTTTTACAGATGAAGAAACTGAGGCTTGGAGATTAAGACAACTGACCATACTTACTGATTCATACCGACATGCAAAGTTACGTGCATGTACGTATATTCAGATGTGTAATTCCTAGGTCAACAGAGACAGATCTTTTTGACAGAGCAAGGCACTCTGCTGTGATTCTGAAGCCAATGCTAGCCAAGCGGCGTGGAAGAGCCTCCTGCCTCAAATACACGAGCCTGTGGGACCTCCTGGCAAGGTACCTTTTCTCTACGCAGAGACCAAACACGATAGAAGAACACCGTGATACTGCTTTGAGCTGGCAGCTACAACTGAAGGGATCTGACAGTCCACTGCATCTTCTTTCTACGCTCCCCTTCCTCCCCGGTTTATCAGAGCAGCAGATACACCAACAATACTCTAGCAATTCCTTCCAAAAGCTTCCAAGTCTACAGGCCAGACTCTACATACACTGTACACAACTTGGGGGTCCTTACTGTTAGAGACTGTGAAAAGTGAAACCGTCTCTCTACTCGAGAATCATTGGGTAATTTGAAAATGATCTTGACACTTTCAGGGTCATCAGGGGAAGGCTCGGGGGGCAGGCACTCCAACTTCCTTTCCTTTTCCTCTTGTAAATTCTGTAGAGACAAAAAGTTAAGGTGAGGCTATGGTTCCAACAGAAAAACAGGAAATACAATCACTGTGTAGGTCTGTTGTACAGTCAGAAGAAAACTTATAACTAGTATAAGAACAACTTGGCAAGAGTCAGAAATAACCTAATTCCAAGTACTACTTCATCACATGTATTATACTCTTGACTATGTTCAGGCATTTAACTCTTCGAAATAAAGAGAACGACTAAAAGACACTGGCTATAATCCAGCGGCAACAGATAATGAAACAAGATCATGAATGACATGCCAAATGACCTAACACTGGTACTAAGAATGAATACTTAAAAATTACTGCTGTGAATAAATGACATTGTGAATTGCTTATTGTCTATTATTTACCTTTTTTACAATAGAGCTCTTTTTGCCTTTTACTCAGTTGTACTTTTTTAATTAAAACATTTTTTAACTTAAAAATACTGTTTGTGAAAATGCAGTAAATATAAAAATGGCAAGGAGAATTTAAACCACCAACAATCCTACCATTGTCTAGTTTTTCCCTTTTACACTTAAGAAAAGACCAATCTGAGAGCCATAAGGAGCAGACACAGGTGCCTCACCCGCCGCCGCCGCTCCTCGGCCAGCTTCTGCTGTTTCACCTCCTCCTCCTTCCGTCGCTTCCGCTCCCGCTCCTCCCTTTTCTTCCTTTCCTTCTCCTGGTCGGCCCTGAGGGAAGCCAGGTAGGCCTCATCCTGCTGCTGCCGCAGCACCTGCGTCTGGTTGCGTTCTTCCCTATAGGCAGATCAAAAGCACAAGAGGAGAGCAAGTTCACAAAGCTCTGGGTTTTCTTTTTGGGTTTTGGTAATAATAAAGCATAAATTTAATTTTTTACACTTAGAGGAAAACACAATTGGTGATGAGCTGTGTTGGGAAGTATGCTTAAGTTAAATGTCAAGTTTTAATCACTGTATTTTTTCTCCCCATCACCCATGATATCCAAAGATAGCTTTCACTTCATTCTTTTTTTTTTTTTCCCCTGTTTTGGTCTTGAAGTGGCCTCTTCTTTATATCCTTATTTACATGACTTCTGTTCAGCCAGTGTTCAGATGGTTCTCCGGCTAACTGTTCGATAATTTACTTGTGATTTTGGTCTGGTCATCGGAAGAGGCCAGCACAATGGTTACCTTCTCTGCTATCTTGAGCAGAACTCTGGGTTTTCTTTTTTCTTTTTTAATGTATTAGAAATTTTTTATTTATTGATTGATTTATTTATTATATGTGGGTAGTTCCCTGGCTGGGAATCGAACCCAGGCCGCAGCATTGACAGCGCTGAAGCCTAGCCACTACACCACCAGGGAACTCCTCTGGGTTTTCTTTCTTTCTTTCTTTTTTTTTTTTTTTGCTTTTTGATATGTGGGTAGCTCCCTGACCGGGAATCAAACCCAGGCTGCAGCGCCAGCACCGAAGCCTTAAGCCACTACACCATCAGGGAACTCCCTGGGTTTTCTTATATTGAAACATTCTGGGGGTAAAAAGGTTGACAATCTTGGCAGATGACTATTTCACACTACCATCATAAAGGATTCCAAAGGAGAGCATGGCAGAATCTGAAGTCATCTCTTTTCCCAGTTTAATTTGACAGAAAAAGAAATGGCAAACTTTCCCCTTACCTTTTAAATTTTCAAATGAATTTTCTTCCCAATTAGAACAAAAGTAGCACAATACTGTTATAAAATGATCATCGGATTATATTTTAAAGGTAAATACTCCTTTAGGTCACTACATTTTCGCATGTTACTTTCATAAAACCAAGAAAACATATACACACATCACAGAAGATTTGAAAAATGACCAAGCATCTTATTCAGAATTCTATTAACCAAAGAGCAAACTCTGTAATATTTGGGTATATTTCCCATTTTCTCTCTAAAAAATTGTGTAAGTATGTATATATAGGAATGTGTGTGTCTATATAAATAAAAGAAAATATACCAGAATGTTAAAAGTGGTGGTAGGATTATGGTGATTTTAAATTTCTTCTTTGTGCTTTTCTGTTTTCCAAATTTTCCACAATTAATGTATCTTACTTATGTAATGGGTAAAAGAGTTATAACCATGTCTCAGCTCTTCTAAATGACCTATGTATTCTTGAGCACAGAGCCCTGTCTTTATTTTGATTCACATCTCTAAAAACAGAAGGAAGATTTGATGAAGTTATTTATTTCAAAGTACATAAATATTTTAACACTAAATGTATAAGGCTTTTAAAGTTGACTAAGAGTGAGGTCATGATTTGTGGAGCCCAAGTCAGCCACCCAAATCTACACCTAGTATTTCTCTCAGTTCTTGAGAGGAACTCCCCTGTACCTTTCTAGGCGTTCTGACACCAGGTAAGTCTGGTTTGCATCCATGATAAATGTCAGCTGAGTAATGAGGTCATCAGGTTGAATGAGGCCTTCTAGCCGTCCCACCACAGTCATCCTCCGATCCTTCAGCATAATCATGGCCAGGAATGGATAGGTGTTCTCTCGTAAAGCCTGTGAGACTGACAGAAGACCCAACAGATCAAGAGTAGGGCTTTGGGATAAAACAGATCAACTCTTAGACCCTCCACAACAAGCAAGAGAGAACCGCTTTAATCCCTACTGGAAAAGAAAGGAGGTATAATTTATTCTCGGCCTTTTTTTTTTTTTTTGGTGATACTATATTTGTGTCCCTATTCTTATTCCTGTCCTGATTAGAACAGGACAGGCTTTTCTGGTTGGTGTGTGTGGTTGTCATGATGATGCTAGTAGGGAAAGCTGCAGAGTTCAAGGACAATGTCTATTTGATGGGTAGGAAAGGATCTATAAAGAATGTGGCTAAGCATAAGTTTTCCATATAGAAGCGTTCAAGCCTAAAGGAACCAGGCTGCAAGTCTCAGCCTTACGCTACTGGTGACAATCTCCACCACCATATTCTTCTGTCTTCTCTTCCTCTTATCCAATCCTTTCCTTCCACACCATTTTTTTGGGGGGCGGGGGTGGGGGGTAGTTTCCTGGCTGGGAATTGAACCCAGGCTGCGGCGAACCCCGCTACACCATCTCTTTTTACCTTGCAAAAAGGAGCTAGCATTTCTGCTTCAAAAGCATTTACAAAGTTGGTCTTCTAAATAACCAAGATTTTTCCATAGCAAAGTTTTGCTTATAATTTTCTTTCAGTTTGAAAGAAGAGATTTTTATAAGCTTCTATAAAAAAAAAATCCTTAGTCTCCTCCTATCCACCACCCTCCACTAGCAAAGCTGTATTAGAATGGCAAAAAGAGGGATCCCCGGTGATGTAGTGGCTAGGCTTCAACATTCTCAACGCCATGGCCTGGGTTCGACTCCCAGCGAGGGAACCACCAAAAATAAATAAATATTTATTTATTTATTAAAAAAAAAAAAAAAAAAGGAATGGCAAAAAGCATGCCACAGGAACTTATCTGATGTTTAAAAACCCAGATTCCAGGATATAGGTTAAACATATGCTGCATCTGTGGTTCTCACATGTAGCACAAGCCTGGTATGTGAGTGCACACTCCAAAGTTGCTGAACAGTAGCTGCAAGGTAACTATACTTTTCTTTACTGAATGCCTTTATCTTATACTGAGTCCTAAAAATACTTACCTCCAGGTAAGAGTTATTTTTCAGCAAAGGTCTGAACTTTCTGAATCCCTATCAGCACTTAAGACAGTCAAGTAACTAACTCTTTATGCACGAAGCTTTATTAAAATAGTGATGAGAGGGAGTTCCCTGGTGGTGTAGTGGCTAGGCTTCCGCGCTGCCAACGCTGCGGCCTGGGTTTGATTCCCACCTGGGAACTACCCACGTTAAAAAAAAAAAAAAAAAAAAAAAAGGTGATGATAGTAAACTCTTTAGTAAGAAGCCCATTAAGATTAAAGGCAAGCTGCTGGCCAGGTCTGGGTGTTTTTAAGAATAAAACAGACTCTGGTTAATTATAAAGAATGAGCTAGATTGGGGAGCTGGGTAAAAAAGGGATTAAGAAGTACAAATCAGCAGTTTCAAAGTAATCATGGGAATGTAAAGCATAGAGAGTATAATCAAAATATATATTAATAACTATGTATGGTACCAGGTGGGTTAGACTAATCGGGGTATCATTCCTTAAGTTATATAAATGTCTAACCACTACACTGTACACCTGAAACTAATATAATATTTAATGTCAACTGTAATTAAAAAAAAAAAAGTGGGCTCGTGTGTGTCAGACCAGAGCTTGCTCCAAAATTTGCTAAATGCATGATCTTGGGCCAGGCTCAACTCTCTGAACCTGTTTCCTATACCATAAAGTGGAGGTAATACAATCCCCATCTCTCAGGACTGCGAAGAAGATAAAATAAGATAATATATAGATAGTAACCAGCATTGCATCTAGCACAGAATAATCATGCAATGAATGGCAAGTCTTTCCAGATTATTCTAAAGACTTCACAACAATCACAATGAGGCAATGAAACATAACTTACCCCTGTATCCCTCAGGTTTGTTTGTGGAGCATGCCCAGAAGAGCATCCTAGTATTTATTAGCGAAATAACTTCGGGTGCACAGAGTGTATTGCTGTGGAGAGGGATGAAAAGGACATGAGAAGAACTTGCTTACTGCCAACTCTCAGCAGTAAGGTCAGAAAAGAGAAAGAAAACAATCAATCCACTGACCGACAGAATTCATCAGAGTCCTGGTGATCATCTCCATGAAGATAAACCAAAAGAAAGCGAAGCTCCCGCTTGGCATCGTTAAGTGCCTGTGGGAAACAGGAGGTTACTAATTATTACGATGACTGTGCCTTGAACTTTTAATTAGGCTAAGGGTCCTAATAGATAAAGCTACATATTTAGAAACAAAAGGAGAAATGAGGAAAAAAAGGTGAGCAAAAAATCAGAATCCCGGGCTCCTATCTTCATACCCCTGGCATTTTCTCCCTACACAAAATCCATGCTAACAAGCTTTAATGAAAAGGTTTTAGTGTTGTTAGGATTTAAACGGTATCAGGCACATGAGAGCAGACAGGCTGACAAATAAAGGTCCTCAACAAATCACAGAAGTCAGTTGTTCCCATAGTCTAAAGGAAGATAAAAACAGGAGAGAGTCTGATCACATGAAAAGGGAGGTGAGAATTTTGCCACTTGAGAGCTACGACATCCTTGTAAATAAAAAATCCCACGAAGACGATCCCAGGCCATATACCAAGCAGGGATGAGGGACTGTGGGACCTAAAGGCATTCTAAAGAGCATGGGGTTTAAAAGACCTCCAAAGACAAGGCTTATGTCCAAGATTCCTGTGTATGCTTTTGCATTCGCATAATCCTGAGCATATTACAATTCAATTAAGATTTCCTGAATAACCAATGACAGTCTCCTCTCAGAATCAGAGCAAAGAGAATGCATGAGAGGTGGCCATCCCATTCAGTACCTTTTAGCACTAAGCACAGTGCCTGGCATATAGTAGGTGCTTAATGCTTGTTGAGTGGGGTAGAACCAGCCAGAGAGGGAGACTGACTGAGAAAAAGCAGATATGAGAGAATCAAAGCAGGAAGCAAGAGTAAGCATTTTGCTTTTTCTCCAGATAGATGTAGGAGACCTGGAGTCTGTAGAATAGAACCACCCTTGGCCTATGCCCACAGTGTTATTTCTACATTTTTCTCTGGCATGTAGAGATATGCCTAATATCCCACAGAGCTCCTAATTTTCACCCCTTGAGGTAACAAGTTGCTTGGGTTGAATGAGATGTGCTGCCTTGAGTCTATGGTCTATGCCCTTATTCAACTCTGTGAGGGATCGAAGAAGAGTTTAGGCTTTACCTTCAAGGGTCTTATGGTCTGGTATAGGAGAGAAGACATAGACACAAACAACTAAAATATAAAGAATGCGAAATTGCTATAAGTTTAAAAACAAAGCTATGAAGGCACAAAAGGAAAGATAACTATTTTAAACTGCAAGGTAGGCCAGGGTAGTGCACAATAATCAGGAAAGGGCATAAGAAAGAAGTGACATGAGCTGGTTGAAGGATGGGCAAGATTTCAATTAGCAAAACGTGAGGATGGCATTGCAGGTGGAGGGAACAGCAAAAGCAAAGGCACAGAGGTGGGAAAGTACAGTTTGTTCAAAAAACAGTTTAGCTGGATCCTAGGGTATTGGGGAAACAAGTTACGCAACAAAGACCTCAAAAAGAGGTTGGGATTAGATCAAGGAGGGCCCAGCTAAAAGGTTTGTTTTTTCTGTAAACAGTGAAGGGCTCTTTAAGTTTCCTGAGTAAAAGAATGACATGATCAATGCTGGGCTACCCTTCCCTTTGTGGAATCATATAAATAAATTGGCATCTATATGGTTTGTGGCACTGACCTGGCTGTACGTTCCCTGGTAGAAGACAGGGTGTGCCCTCCCATATTTCTCTTCAAAAGAGTGCATAAATGAAACAATGTCCCCAACGGGGTCAGTGACCCGGCTGCGAGGGTCAGGCCGTATAAAACGAAGAGCAAACCTGGGGAGGAAGGAATAAATATCACATGAATCGGCTTATTGTAGTGCATATGGTGTGGGTCAGTTTGTAAAGAGTCCTGTACCAGAGCCAGAGGCATGGCAGCAAAGGAGGTGAATGGTCTGGGAGCGGACCATCAAACCTGAGAGTATAGTCTGGCTCAAAAGCTGCAAAGCAGCAAGTACTGTTCCATCACCTGTTCAAGAAGAATGCAAACTACTATTATAAATTCCAACACTGGCCTAAACAAATCCTGAGTGCTTTTTGCAGAAAAATTTAGGGCTAGAAGATTTGGGAAAGGAAGACACAGTATCTAAAATGATCCCAGGTCAAGGTATGCCCCCACACTCTCTAGAATGGCAGTGTCTAATATAGGAAGCTACTTGCCACATAGCTATCTAAATTTAAATTAATTCAATACAATACAATACAATAGAAACTTCAGTTCCCCAGTCACTCTAGTCACATTAGGTATCCAACAGCCATTATGGGTAGTGGCTTTCACACCAGACAGACAGTGCAGTTATAGAACATTTCCATCATCACAGAAAGTTCTATTAGACAGCACTGGTCTAGAGCAGAGCTGTCTCTTTTTGGTTGTTGTCTCTCCCTCTCCTTTCTGTTCTTCTAGAATTATGCATCTTTAGTGCATACTCCCAAGCTATTCAAACCATGGACAAGAACTTGAAACCTTAACATGCAGTCATGATTTGCTTGTTCTTCAAAGGGGCAAGTAAATTCTGCTTGATGATTTATGGTTGATGGCTTCCATGGAGGAAATTATAAAATTAATCTAGAGTACAGTGGCAGACTCGGAGACCTGGAAGCTATTATAAGGTTAAGAATGGTACCAAACACCTGTTTCTAAAGAGCCCACCTTATCATATTTGTATAGCACCATTTATTTATTATCCTTTGGGTTTCCAGGAATGGCAATGGGGCAGAAGCTTGATGGGTCAATGTGCTACATAATGTTAAACAAGTTGCTTGGATGATATAGTTGCATTAAAATTAGTAACACACACCATGCATGTTTTCCCCCGAGGAAAACAAACAATATTCATATACTTCAAGAATTTTCAGCCAGCACAGAAAAGGTGACTAAACTAGGACACTTTCCTTACCAAATCCTAAGCCAATTTCTTATCCTCTCAAATTCCCCATGTGTACACAATTTCACTTGGAATTTCTCCTGAGTAATCAAATCAAACTCACTGACATAAACATTCCAGAGCAAATTAAAAACAAATGTAAAAAGTTGTGTATTTGGGGGAGTGGTTAGAAATTCTGAGAAGATTGATGTTTTGATAACTTTCTCTGAAATTAAGTATTTATGGATTATTTTATTACTCTTTAAAGTTTCATTCTGATAAATGAATGGATAAGGCTTTAACTTCTTTCTCATTACAATATATTCCCATGGCCTACATAATTCAGGACAATCAGTTTTTAAAAAAAATAGAGATGTCAACTCAGTCGTCATTATGACTATTTCTAAATAAAACAGGGATGGAAAGATTACTAATTGGTTAATTGGTGACCCATAAGAACTTTGCTAAAGCGAAGAAGCCACTAAGCAGGCAATCTCATAAAACACAAAGTGGCCAAGGCATAATAAGAGGTACTGTCTGACACTTTTGTAGCTACTGGGTCCTCACCTCAGGCCTCTGCTCCCTAGAGCAAGACAAAGGCCATCCCATATTTGGAGGGAGACACAGGCTGACCTGTATGCAAAGCCCAGACTACATATTCTAGCTCCATCTGTGCTCAAAAACATTTAGCTCCCTATAGGAGTTCCCTGATGGTGTAGTGGCTTAAGGCTTCAGCGTTGATGCTGTCAGCACTGCAGCCAGGGTTCAATTCCCAGTCAGGGAGCTACCCACATTCCAAAAAGAAAAAAACAAAACAAAACAAAAACATTTAGCTCCCTATAAAGCCTAAGTACGGGTTCATCTACTACACAGCTCTAGACCAGACACCCCAAGCCCTGGTATGTGCCAGCAACTTGGGCCTCCTGGACATTTTTTAGCCCCGGCCCCTCTGTAGCTTCCAGTGCTGAGCTCTTTAAGTGGTACATTAAGAAAGCAAGAGGAAAGGTTAAGATGTATACATATGGAAGGACTCCTGTGTCAGAAACCTAGGGGTTGCATGGACAGAGGGAACTGTATAGAAATATCTAGAGGGGTGAAGCTTGTGGGAGGAATCTAGAGAAAAGTGAATAATCTCAAAGCAAGAGAGTTTGTTGGGATTATAAGTAGTCAGATGAGGTTATAGATCGTTTAGGGTAAAAGATAATAGGAGCATGAAGCTCGTAGAAAATGGTGGTTAGGAAGGAAAGGGTGTGAAGATTAACTAGGGAGTGTAGAGGTGATAGACATGGTGGAGGGGCAGAATAATGATAAATGTAGGCAAACCGATTCTTGAAAACAGGCAAGACTACTTTAAAATTATTCCATTTCACAACATCTGTTGTTATGTTTGAATAATTTTTTTCATATTATATGAAAAGATAGTTTAGGGAGAGTATTCAATCTGATGACAAAGTGTCAAGTCAAAACTGATAGAATATAAACCTTATTCTGGTCTACATTTCAGCTCCCAAGTCTACCCTGTTGATACTAACACAAAATACAAAGGTACGTACCTAAATATATCAAGTATTGTGTAATAGGTAAACCGGAATGGAAGCATTATCAAGTAATAACCCCATCCAAGCAGCCCCTGAAATTCCAAAAACAAAATTAGATGCTATTTAGTCAATCCCTAAAACCTTACAAAATGCTTAGTGTAGAAAATTTTTCAGTTTTATCTTTTCACGTTCCCTCTTCCTGGTCACCTCATCCTTCTTAAAGACCAACTAAAGGCCTCTGATCTCATTTCATCTAATATATTTTCCTTTTATCACATAATTTTTGTATTAAATCTACTTCAACAATTTTTCTGCAGCCACTTATATTAGTTGTCAAATTTGATCGCAAATTTTCCTCCCCAAATCAGTCATTCTTTCCTGTTTTTAGATTTACACTAAAATGTGGTATACAGAAATAGCCAGAAAGATAACCACTATTATTAATATTACTACCATGGACATTTATATAGAAGTGACAATTATGTTAACCAAAATTATATATCTCCATATAGCTGCTAATCTTAGTAATAATGAATTATTATTTTAAAAATGTTGATTATTGCTGCTGTTATAAACTAGTATATATTCGGGGCTCTAGAGTTTACAAAGCTTTTCTTATATGGCATATTATTACCCTGCGACCCTCCCTGGGTCCATAGCTAGGGAGTTTTGGAGCCTCATGGCCAATATTAGGGTCTCAAACACTGAGTCAAACCCAAAACAAACTGAGCGAACACTGGATATATCCAGAACTACTTGAGCTCTAGGAATCTGCTTTTCTACTTCAGTATACCCCAAAATGACTACTTAGAAACTCCATTTTTAAAACATTATCAAGTATGAGAGCATTTGAGATCTTATTCTCCTTATGCCATCAGTTTTAGCTCAAATAAACTCTGATAAAAATTAAAAACAAACAGGGGTCCCCTGGTGGTGTAGTGGCTAGGCTTTGGCGCTTTCAATGCCATGGCCTGGGTTCAATTCCCAACCAGGGGAACTACCAAATAAATAATTAAATAAAAACAAAAAAAAAAACAAACACACACACACACACACAAAAACCAAATTACTGTCAAATACTCCACAAAAAAGCATAATGATGGAGGAAATTCTGTTGCAAAGTTAAAGAAAGGGTGTTCTTGGGATTCTAAATTCAAGTATAAGAGATGAGTATAACTCCAAAAATAAGAGAAACTCCAAGTTCCTTGGAGCTCTATCAGTATATACATCTGACCTCCCTAATTAGAATTTGAACAATGGAGGGAAAGACTGGTTCTTCCTTTATCCCTAGATCCCCAACAGCAAAACACCAGGTCCACTGGAGAGCTCTCAAAAGCCTGTTGAATTTAACTAAACCACCTCCTTGCTACCAGCCCTTCAAGACTAATTTCAAAGCTATGGCTAAGACCCTTAGAAAGATTCCAAATATTTCCCTAGAATTAGCTTAAAATTAAGTAAAATGAAGCAACAAAGAACTGAGTAAACATTCTAACTTAAAAGAGGAAGATCTATTAAACATGTAACAAATATTTTTAGATATGTAAATAAAACTACTCTGTAGTCAAAACAAGGTGCAGAAAATTTTTCAAGTAACTGTCAAATAACCAAAAAGGCAAAAAAAAAAAAAAAAAAAAAAAAAAAAAAAAAAAAAAAAAAAAAAAAAAAAAAAAAAAAAAAAAAAAAAGGACAGTTACTGTATCAATGTATTAAGGAATCAAGGAAAAATGATCAACATAATAAATCTCCCAAGCAGCCAGTTCTATACAACAGGTTTACACATTCTAAATTATTTCTTTTTCCTATCATACAGCGATCAACACAACAAGTGAATGGACTTATTATAGACAGGGGGAAATTCCAGCTATGAAATAACTTGCCCGTGGTTGTGGTCTTGAGACAACATAGCTATAGATCCTGTGGTCGGCTGTATTAACCTGCAGGGGTCGGGATGGAGGTGGGTTGAAAACACTTGGTACACCCTCTTGCTCATTCAATCTGTCCTGTACAGCAGCCTGAGAAGAAAGAAGTACAAAGAGTTTCAGTGATGCTCAAATCAACTCAGAAAAAGAGATGAGGCAACTGCTGCTTGGTGTTTTAAAACAGGTCACCTGAGGAGTGTATCATCATGGACTTTTAATTGCTATGGTGGGAGGCAATGTGTAGTGATGGCTCCAGAATTCACACAGTTGAGGAATCCAAGGAACTTCTCAGGAAGCTCCATTTCTGTAGCAAGAACACTGCTTTTATTCAGAACACTGCTTTTATTCAGATGGCATGTATTACTTAGGGTGGCTGTGATACAAGCCTAAGGAGAGCCAGCCACAGACAATACAATGCAGACAGTGAGTGCCCTTAGAGTTTTGCAATGGAGTAGTTCTGATGGGTTTGATGGAGGGCTTAGCTATGGAGTTGAGAAACTCAGGTCTGAATCCCAGCTCCACCACTCAGAAAAACGTGCTTTTTAGCCTGCTTCCTCATGTGCAAAGTGAAAGAACGCTATTTCTCAGGGTTGATTTGAACCTTTAATGAGATGACCCATACATAAAGATCCTACTGTTAACACCACGGCCTGGGTTCGACTCCCAGCCAGGGAATCACCCCCCCTCCCCCTCCAAAAAGATCCTAATATAATTCCTGGAAGTCTTATGATACGCAGTAAAAAAATCTCATTCCCTTCTCAATTCCACCCCTGAAAATGAGTATGTGTCCAGTGTAATAAAAAATTTGGCCTCAACCAAAGGTCTGGTCTTTGCCTTCTGGTTCTGGGAGATAATCTGTCATACCTGGAGTGTCTTTGTTACTGAATCTTAAGGTGGAGCTGGTCACTGCAGAAAAACCAAACCAAGTGATGTAGGGTGAAGACTTTGGGTAATGCAGTTCAATCACATAGGCAACCAATGAAGTCAATAATGCCTGTGTAATGAAGCCCCAGTGAGAACTCTGAATATTGAAGATGAGGTGAAGCTCCCTAGATGGCAATACTTCACGAATATGTCACACATCTATGTCTGGAGGGTAACATGTCCTGATACTATGACAGAAGATTACAGAACTCTGTATTTGGAACTCAGGACTCTGCCCTGTGTGTCTCTTCCTTTAGCTGATTTTTTTTTTTTTTTTTTTTTTTTAATGTGAGTAGTTCCCTGGCTGGGAATCAAACCCAGGCTGCAGCATTGATAGCGCTGCAGCATTGACAGCGCTGAAGCCTAAGCCACTACACCACCAGGGAACTCCCTTTTTATCTGATTTTAATCTGTACACTTTCCCTGTAATAAACCATTACTGTGAGTATAATAGTTTTCAGTGAGCTCTTCTAGTGAATTATCAAAGCCAAGGGTGGTACTATTAATTAATTATATAGTAAAATGCATCAACACTTGGAAGATCTGTATTAATACAGTGAACCATATTTTCCAAGTACGTGAAATTATAAAATCATGCACTGATAAAAGATCCAAGTTCAAGACAGATCAATAGATGTCAATGTAAAAAGAATGAAAAATTCCTTGATGTGGTTTTTCGAATTCAGTATCACAACTAACCATTAAGGAACTACCACAGTATCAAAGAATATCAAGTTATTTGAAGAAGCTACTGAAATATTCCTCCCATGTCCGACTACATGTGGGTAAAGCCAGATTTTCTTCACATGTTTCAACTATTAATAAAACTATATATCATAATAGATTAAAGGCAGAGGAAAATATGAATGAAAATTTGGCTGTTTCTATTAAACCAGATATTAAAGACACATGAAAAACTTATGCTAACACACAATTATTTTTATAAATTAATAAATTAAGAAAAATTTGTTTTAATTTGTAATATGGTAATAAATATCAGTAGATATAGCCCATATAAACAGAAGTTCTTTGGAGGTCCTTAATCATTCCTAAGTGCAGAGAGTGACACCCAAAATTGAAAAGCTCTTGTTTATTTTGGGAAAATTATACACAGGCATTTTTACACAGGCACAAAAATATTTGGGAAAAGAATAAGAAGAAATTGTTAAGATTGCTACATTTTGGGTGTAGGACTGAGACAGTGGTAGGAAAGTGATTCCAGTGGGATTTTTTTCATACTTCATCTTAGGCTTTGTTTAAAAGTTTTCAAAACTAAATTATTTTATATATTTTATGTATTTTTTATAAATTACTAAAATAGACTAAAAGGAAAACAAGTAAATACAGCATAGCCCCATCTGTGTAACAATAAATTATGTATAAATCTATATGGCCATAGAAATTAATGTAAAAAGTCTGAAAGGATATACTTGTATACTAAATTTTTTTTTTTTTTTTTTTGGTATGTGGGTAGTTCCCTGACTGGGAATCGAACCCAGGCCACAACGCTGACAACACCAGCGCTGAAGCCTTAAGCCACTACACCATCAGGGAACTCCCAGTATACTAAAATTTAACACTATCCATGAAGAGGTGGGATTAAGGGTGAGCAATTTCTTTATGTTTTTTTGGAATTCTCTACCTGTGTGGGTATGCACATATTGGTGTATTTAATATTTCCATAAGTCACTTCATGTTAAAGGATGGTTAACATTGTAAGAGATAATTGTAAACCAAGAAATAAATAAAGCAGGGGGCAATATTAACATATCAAGTTAGAATTTAAAACAAAAAGCATCATTTGGTATTAACAAAAGGTACCAGAAAGTTCTAACAACCACATGTCTTTATGTGTCAAATAAAATAGTTAAACTATATAAAACTTAGAAAGTCTCCCCCAAAACAGACACAGAATTTATGAATATATTTTTTTCTGCACTATGTATTGCTTTTCTGCAGCACATACAAAAAGTAAGCATTCTCTTAGATACATCTGTTATTATTGGAAAAGTATACACATAATGTCAGCACACTAAGGAGTTACAGACATAAGAAAGTCTGAAAGGATATATATAATATACTAAGTCATCAAATGTGGTTATCTCAAGTAAGATTATGAAGAAGTTTCATTTTCAACTCCATAACCTGTTGTAAATTTTTGCAGACATGTAATTTGTAATTAGAAAAACAAGACATTACCAATGGGAAATAAAATTATAAAAACATACTCATATTCTAGGTCATCATGTCAAGTAGTATCATTAATTAAACAAGAAAAAAGTAACATTTTATTTGTACATTTAATAAGCTTGATACTGAGTACAGACAACAAACCTTTATCCCACAAAAATAATATATCCCTTGATAAACACTTAGTTGTCAACAACAGTGTTATTTCTGGGAAAGGTGAAAAAGGAAGAAATTTAAGCAACTTACATAGCCTTCAATTTTTATCCAATTTGTTTACAAGGAATTTGAAATAAGTATTGCAAAATATCTGGCTTTCAGGAGCTGAATGGTAGATACTGGGTTGTCTGTTTATTTCTGTATTTTTTTTCCAAGTTTGAAATATTTATTAAAAAATGTATGTATATATTTTATAACATTAATGGATGTGATTAATTCAGAAGGCCCTCAACAGATACCTATATGAAATAGAATGAAAGATTAACATGAAAAGGAAAAGTAAAAAACAAAAAAGCAAGCTATGGGGGAGTTCCCTGGTCGTGTAGTGGCTTAAGGCTTCGGTGCTGGCGCTGTCAGCGCTGCGGCCTGGGTTCGATTCCCAGCCAGGGAGCTACCCACATACCAAAAAGAAAAAAAAAAAAGAAAAAAAAAAAAAAAAAGAGCAGGCTATGAGGAATTCTAAATATGTCTCTAAAAAACTCTTGGGCCAAAGATGAAAATAAAACCTTTTTTTTATGGTTGGTTCCCTGAGCAGGGATCGAACCCAGGCCACTGCAGTGAGAAAAATAAAAACTTTTAAAATGTATCTTCAGAAGAAAATTCACAGCCTCAAATGTAAGAAAGAGTATAATGAATCAAGATGTAAAAAAATCAAAATGCAAAAAAAGAACATAAACCTATAAGACTGAAAATATAGTAAAGATAGATTTTTCTTAATAAAAAGACCTGATAAGCCGAGAACTATTCATAAACAACACAAACAATAAACCCAGTCTCCAATAGTCTCATTTTTAAAAAAAGGAAAATAAATATTTTAAAAAATAAGAGGGGATAAAGAACAGATACAGAACACAGTTACAGATACGCTACTTTGTATACCCTATGCTAAAAAACTTGAAAAATATCTTAAAAAGAAAGCATTTTCTAAGACACGTTATCAAGAAAAATGTACGGAACAAGTAGACTATGAATGATGTGGGCGGGGGTGACTTGAAAAAGTTAATAGAGAACAGGCAGAAACAAATTTTCAAGTGCTGTCTTTCAAATTTATGTTATTTACACTTCTCAACTCATTTCATCAAGTCAGTCATTTTATAAAGTCAGTATTTGCCTGAGATGAAAATCTAACAAGGAGATATCACGAAAAGTATCACACAAAGCAACATCACTTGCCCCCAGATTTCACATGAGTCATTCTTTTTCATCATTCAGTTGTCACCTAAAATACAACCTCCTCAGAAAAGTCTTACTTGACCAATCTGTTTAAAATAACTTCCCAGATCCCCTCTGTTACATCATATTTCCTACACGCATCTTATTCACAGCATTTATTACAAACTGAAATGATCTAGAATTAAGCTTCATGAGAAAAGAAAATTAGTCTTATTCTCTGGCATAATGCCAGAAACTAATATTTAATTGCTCAAAAATAGGTGCTGAATAACTAAATATCTCTTAGGAATATATTTTCAGAAATCCAGCAGCCTTTTCAAGTAACATTCCATATTTAAACGGAGATCAAAAGGTGGTTGATAAAATTCAATATCCACTCTTGATATAAACTATTAATATGCCAAGAATAGATGAACAGTCAACAGATATTTGAGAACCTGAAGTACTAGGATCAGTTTTAGATGATGTAAATACAGCACTTAACAGAACAAAAAATTCTGCTCTCATGAAGCTTACATTATAGTGGATCTATCTCAAAACAAAAACCAACATCACACTTGATAATAAGAGGCATTATAGTGAGGACACGATATTTGCTATTATCATTATTAATTGATATTGTTCTGAAGTTCTAGCCAATTCAATGATCAACTAAAAGAAATAAACGCTAAATATATGCTGACAGAAAAAGAAGTTACATTAGGTGGTGAACTTATACAACAAGTTGACAATGTACTCTAGAATTGTATGCCTGAAACCTATGTAATCCTTGCTAACAGATGTCACCTGAATAAGTCTAACAATAAAAATAAATTTTAAAAAGCAAGAAACGATCCCTATACTGAAAAAAAATCAGAGCTGCAGATCACACAATTGCCTAGAAAATCCAAAAGAGTAAACTATAAAATATGTAATAAGGTTCACATTAAGGTATCTGATTACAAACCAAATATAAAAAACAAGTTTCCCCAAAAAGCCATTAAGAAAAAATACAGAGGGAGTGGTGCTATACTGAGAGATTTGGTCACCACCAGCTTTGCTATGATTTTATAAGCTTTGATCATATATCTTCACCTTTTGCATATACTTATTTTTAAAAATATAAAGAGCTATAAATTTAAAAATAATAGACTGAGAGAAAAGATTCCTGCTATGGAAAAATACATGTCTTTAAAGCATGATCAGACCAAGGAAAAAGAAGTAAGCTCAGTGAGGCCAACATTACCCTAATACCAAAGCCTGGCAAAGACAACACAAAGAAAGAAAACTATACACAGATGCAAAAATCCTAAACAAAATATTAGCAAACAGAATACAACATGCATCAAAAAGATCATATATCAAGATCAAGTGGGATTCATCCCAGGAGCACAAGGATGGTTCAACATACGAAAATCAATCAATGTGATACACCACACAAACAAAATCAAAGGTAAAGACCATATGGTCATTTCAATTGATGCAGAAAAAGCTTTCGACAAGATACAACATCCATTTATGATCAAAACACTAAATAAAATAGGTATAGAAGGAAAGTATGTCAACATAATAAAGGCCATATATGACAAGCCCTCGGCTAACTTCATACTGAATGGGGAAAAGCTGAAGCATTCCCCTAAAATCAGGAACAAGACAGGGATGCCCCCTGTCACTACTGCTATTTAATATAGTACTGGAAGTTCTAGCCACAGAAATCAGGCAAGACAAAGGAATAAAAGGTATCCAAATTGGGAAAGAAGAGGTTAGATTGTCACTATTTGCAGATGACATGATCCTTTATATAAAAAATTCCCAAGATTCCACCAGGAAACTATTAGAAACAATTAACAAATATAGTAAAGTCGCAGGATACAAAATCAATGTACAAAAATCAACAGCATTCCTATATACAAACAACGAATCCACAGAAAAAGAAATGAGGGAGTCAATTCCCTTTGCTATCACAACAAAAAGAATGAAATACCTGGGAATTAACGAAGAATGTGACAGACTTATACATGGAAAACTATAAGACACTTTTGAAAGAAATTGAAACAGACTTTAAGAGGTGGAAAAATACCCTCTGTTCATGGATAGGAAGACTTAACATTGTTAAAATGGCCATTCTGCCCAAAGCAATCTACAGATTTAATGCAATACCCATCAAAATCCCACAATCATACTCTCATGAAATAGATAAAAGAATTAGTAAATTTATATGGAACCATAAAAGATGAATTGCCAAAGCAATACTACATAAAAAGAATAAGGCTGGTGGCATTACATTCCCTGACTTCAATTTATATTACAAAGCATCAATAGTCAAAACAGCTTGGTACTGGCAGAAGAACAGAAATAGAGACCAATGGAATAGAACTGAAAACCCAGAAATAAACCCACAAATATATGGACAAATAATTTTCGATAAAGGAG
>PVJL010014106.1:0-29367 GCA_004026885.1 Lyroderma lyra | reverse complement strand
AAAACAAAAATCTGAACCAAATGAAAACCTGACTTATGAATAGAAAGAACAGATTGGTGGTTACAGCGGTGTAGGGGTTGGGGGTGGGAGAAATAGTGAAAGGGGTTAAAAAGAACAAACTTCCAGCTATAAAACTAATAGGTCACAGAAATGGTAGAGGTACAGCATCCTGACTATGGCTGATAACATCGTATTGTATATTTGAAATTTGCTAAGAGGATAGATCCTAAAAATTCTCATAAGAAAAATTTTTGTAACTATGTATGATAGATATTAACTTACTGTGATATCATTTTGAAAAAATATATATACAAATATCAAATCAATAAAAATATACATATTAACTTTAAAAAAAAAGGTCTATCACTCAGCCTGAAATTTGCAGAGGACATTGGGGTTGGCGGAGATTCCCAAACACTGGGGAACCCGCCAGTTGCATCAGGACCACCCGGGGGGCTTTGGCCACAGCCCAGGTCTCAGAGTCTGTCCCTTGGAGAACCTGATCGATAGGTCTGAAATAGAAAGTAAGAGAGGGGGTGGCAGAGACTTTTTCTCTCTCTTTGTTAACAGCTTTGTTAAGATATAATTCACATGGACAGCTAATGGTTTTTTAGCATATTCACAGTATGCAACCACCTCTGTGATCAACACTTTTCATCACCCTGAAAGAAACCCCGTGCCCATCAGCTACTCCTCTCCAATCCCCCCATCACCCGGCCTTAGGCCACCACTAAGCTACTTTCTGTCTCTATAGACTTACCTATTCTGGACATCTCATATAAATGGAATCATATAGTTTGGGGGCTTCTATGATTGGATTCTTTTACTTAGTATAATGTTTTCAGGGTTCATTGATGTAATATCAATATTCTATTTTTTAATAGTCAAATTATATTCCATTGTGTGGATATACCACATTTTATTTATCAATTCACTATTTGCTGGAAGTTTGGGTCACTTTCGGTAGGCTGTTATGAATGTGGAGCTATGAATGTTCATGGGCACATGTTTGTGTGGACAAGACTTACTTTTAGGTGGTCCCTTAGGTCAGTGGTTCTCAAACAAGGGTGACTTGACTTCTCCGTGGGAATTTGGCAACATGGGGAGACGTTATGTGACACACCTGGCAGAGGTGCTTCTGGCATCCAGTGGATAGAGGCCAGGGATGCTGCTAAACCTCCTACGATGCACAACGAAGAGTTATCCCATCAAAACCGGCAGTAGAACCCCTGCCCATGGTGACTCGGGGACACAGGGAGGAGGTGTGGGAAGCACCACAGATCCTCAGTCTCCCTTCTTGCAATTAAACTACATCTGGACAATTTCAACTTGTAAAACTTGTAAAAACAAGCCTCTTTTTTTTTCCCCAAAAAAACCCTTTCAAAGGAAGAGGACTCACATTCTTTCAGAATGATCCGAGATTTCTTGTGTATATACTCGGGGTCCTTAACCCAGGACCTGGGCTTTGGGGAATTTAGGAGCCACCTGAAACTATGTCTAAAATTGGATGTGCATTCTGGAGAGAGGGCCTTGGTTCTAAATGGACCCATGAGCCAGATCCTTCATGTCTTCTAAACCAATTGTCTCCTGTTCACTTCTCCATGTCACTCTTCATAGGAGAAAATCCTATTGTTGAAAGTCAATTAATCAAGATTTAGGGATGTAAGGGAGCTCCTGTGCAAGTACACTGGAGGTTAAGCCATTTGCCCAAGATCACTCTGTCAGCTTGTGGTAGAGACAAGTCTAGACCTTTCTTCTGCTCCTTGTAGGCAAGGAGGCTGTAATAAAACATTCTAGCCAAGTGGTGATGAGCATGGGCCTTGGAGCCAGGTGGCTTGGCCTGCAATTACTGCTCTGCCCGCCTCTGGTTGTGAGACCTTAGGGACGATGACACCTAACCATTCTGTGCTTCAACTTACTCATCTGAAAAATGGGGCTAGTAACAGTCACCCACTCATGTGGTGAGAATCAAGTGAATAAAGTGCTTAGAATGATGCCTAGCAGGCTGTAAACACTTAGTGTTTGTTATTTACATAGCACTGCTCTCTCTTTCTTTTGTTTAACATGGGAATAATGCACATTAAGAATGTAAAATAATCAGCCCTGAAACCATCATAAACAGAATATAATCTCCCTTTGACACATCAGTGTGAGTTTTGATGCTGCCTCTAAAGGCACTTTTTTGTGCCCAGAATTTAAAAAATATATATCCATGTAACCTGCTGGATGATGCTAAGTGCCATGAAGAAAAATGAGGTAAGGCAAGAAGACAGAGGGGAATGGTGGGAGGAGGGCACGAGGGTTTTGCATGGGATGGTCAGGGAAGGCTTCTCTGAGAAGGCGACATTGTAGCAGAAGAAAACGAGGGATGAGCCATGTGGCCACCTGGGAAAAGAAGACTTCTGGCAGAAGGTACAAAGGCCAGTGAGTACAAGGCCCCAGAACAGGGGGTCCTTGGCTCAGCCATGAACCCAGAGTGAGCAAGGGGGAGAGCAGTAGGAGGTGTGTCAGAAAAGTAGCAGCGAGAGGGAGCTGACACCCCGAGTGAGAAAGGAAGCTGCCGGAAGGTCAGGACATGAATGATAGCACTTGGCTCAGAGGAGAGGATGAGGACAGAAGCAGGGGGACCAGTTCGGAGCCTATTTCTTTAATTCAGGAGAGAGAGAACGTTGGTTAGACCAGGATGGAAGGATGAGTTGGTGAGAGGGATAGGATTCTGAACGTATTTTAAAGAAAGAGCCAATAGATTTGCCAATGGGCCAAAAAATGGGACGTGAGAGAAAGAGGGAAATCGAGGCTATCTCCAGAGTAAACACCAGCCGCTTCTACAACTTAGCTCAAGTTCTGTGTCTTAAGCTGTGCTTACACATTTCATACTTGCAATTTTAAGCATCTCAAATGCTAGATGAACAAAAATAACCTTCCCCAATACTCAAACAACAATAAAAAAATCTAATACATTTTGTAAGGGATTTTCCAGTTATCTTAACCATTACCATATTGCTAATAAACTTAGATAAATTCTATTATATTTTTCAACTTAAAAAAAATCATAAGGCTGGGAGTTCCCTGATGGTGTAGTGGCTTAAGGCTTCGGTGCTGGCGCTGTCAGCGCTGCGGCCTGGGTTCGATTCCCAGTCGGGGAGCTGCCCACATACCAAAAAGCAAAAAACAACAACAAAAAAAAATCATAAGGCTGATATGTGGGATACCTTACAATGCCAAGTCCTCTTAAACACAACAAATCGTGTAGGGACCAAGTGATAAATAGTACATTGGCCACTTCTAAATTTACACAAAAACATCAGTACAATGCATTGAACTTGATCATCTCTAAAATCAAGCCTAAGAGTTTCCAGAGGTAAAGGTGCATGTCGAGTAAAGAAACAGTCATCGCCACAGGTGAACTGGGGTGGCCCTTCTCATCGACAAAGCTGAGATTGCTGATCAATCAGATTGAATTGGCCAGGACACAGGTTTTAAAGATGCAGAGATCCTGGGAGGTGTGTGTGTGTGTGTGTGGTGTGTGTGTTTAAATCATAAGGAAGTGATTTCATGGAAGAACTTGCCCTCCCAGGAGGTTGTGGTGGAGTGAGAGTCTAATGGCCCACAATTCCCCTAGACTCAAATTACTTATTGCCTAATTCTTTTGAAATTTCCTTCTACTTTATGCCCAGATTTGACGAGACAATATTGTATAACCTCCACCTTGATTGCTTCACTGCTTGATCAGATGGGGGTGTGTGTGTGGCGGGGGGTGGGGGTGGGGGTCCTCAAACTTAGCTGCACAGAGGAATCAACTGGAGTTTTAGCAGCACCAAGGCTGTGTCCCATGCAGTGACCCTGATTTTATTGATCTTGGGTTTTAACAGCTCCCAGGTGACTGTGGTGTGCAACCAGGGTTGAGCTCTGTTCCTGGAAGGTGTGGTATTCATCAAAATTGGGTATTGGCCATAGATTCCCAAGTCCTAATCCTGTGATGACTCAGGAACTCTTTAAAGTCTTGGAGTCCTCAGGGACCAGGGTGGAAAATCAAAGCATCATCATTCATTCCTGCAGTGTTTGCTTAGTGCTCATCTGTGCAAATCATTCTTCTAGGCCCTGGAGGTACAGTGGTGGCTCACATAAAGCTTACATTCCAGGAGGGAGAGAGTTGACAATTAAATGAAAAAAAAAAAAAAAGATCAGTGACTATGTGGAGTGCAGCTGTATAGGATTGTGGGTAAGAGTGTGGACTTGAGCTGGCTGGAGTCTAAACCCCAACTCTGTGTGACTATGGGCAAGCTACTTAACTTCTCTTGCTTCAGTTTCCTCTTAATACATGTAAAATAGATCAGTTTCAGATGAATGGAAAATAATCAATAAAAATTAATCATTATCTCTTTTTACAAGTTAATAGAAATGTCTTTATTAAGTAACTTTTCATATCAGAAAATTAAAACTCTTCTCATTCTCTTTACAGCCACTACAGAATATCAGTGCTTTGACCATCGTTGGTTAAAGGTCCTTTATCATAAAATATATAGTTTTAAACTTTATTCAAATTGAACTTATAATCCCTATGACTTCCCTACATACACATAACAAAAGAGTGTAGTAAAATTAGCAAATGCTAAACTATATTGATAACTTATCATTCCTAGTTTGTGGTTTTTAGAAACAGCACATGCACCTAATATATATGTCAATTCCTTGGCTTGTTAGTTGCAGGGTACAGTGTAACAAAATACAAAATACATGCTTGGTGAACATTTGTTCATATCTATAAGATGGCAGCTAAAGATTAGGTTTCAATACTGACATTTAACTATCCTATCAGCAATTAGCATCACATCATAATATGCCATCAAGGCAATTTTTTTATACTGAAAAAATAAAAATAAAAACCATTATTTGTAAACTTTTATACAAAATGTAACTCTTCAAGTGGAAATAAAAAATAAAATTTTTCTATTTATTATTCAATACACACAGGATTTCAATTTTTGTTATACTGAGTAAAAAGTTCTTTTGTGTTCGAAAAATAATACTTCAAAAAATAAGAGTTAACCATTATCTTAACATCAAATACTGATAATATTATGAAGACAAAGCAAACTGAGTTAGATAAAAGAGGTGAGAGTGAGAGAACAAAAGATTGAGAGGGAAAGGGAGGATTATTATTTTAGCTAAAACAGGTGATCCAAGTAGGTGGTACTTGCATAAAGACCTAAATGAAGAGAATGATGAATCTATCAAATATCTGGGGATGAGGGAACAGCAAAAAGCCTCCCAAGGTCCTGAGGCAGAAGAGTGTGGCTCCAGGAATAAGAGGGCTGGAGTGCGGAGAGTGGAGTGAAGGTGGGTAAGGGGAGGAGCCCACTGTGCCACTCGGCACACCTGTTTATAGACTTAGGTCTCCCACCAGACTATGAGTCTCAAGTCTTTGAATCACTAGATAATATGTCAGGCCAATATGCTATAAAATATTTATTAAATAAAGGAAAATTCATTATTAACTCTGTAGAGCTCCTCCATCAGCAAATTAGAATATCAGTATTATAGGCTCAATTGTTCATTCTCTAGTTCCATGCAAAACCCAACTGAGAGATGTGACATTTACGGAGTTCTCCTAAGGCTTTGTTTTATAGAAAATACAGTCTGTAGCCCATAAGAAGAAATGTCAGCTGGGCCACCGACTGGTAAGAACAATGGAAGTCTTGTCCTTGGTTCTTACAAGTGGATACTACTTCTTTGTGTGCCCTTATTATATACAACTGCTTATATGCAGTCAAGGGTTACCAAAATTAGTGCTTTGCTCGTGTTTCCTAGGGACTGATTTAATATTCATCCAAGGAGCCAAACTGTCAAACCCTGCTCTCGGGTATTGCCATCTCCCACTGTGTCTGTGCACAGCTTTGCCAGAATTCCTGCCAATTTGAGGTGGAAGCTTTGTAATTGCATCATCACTGTTGTTTCGGGTGGTTGATGGCTTTCTCTTGCAGTTTCCCTTGCATTTTAATGATAACTTCCTGTTCCTCTTTATCCTTAGCACTCTGGTTTGTTGTGGGTTTGTTCTGTAAGCCCTGCAGGCTGTGACAGGGCTTTTCCATTGCTTAGGTTTAGAATTACACTTAGGTGTATTGGTTTTTGTGGGCTATTATCACGGTAGTATGCTCAGCTTCCCTTCTGCTTCCCCGTAGTGTGAACACCCCACTTTTACTTTGGGGAGCCCTGCCCAACTCCTGTGGCTCTGGTGGGGCTGTGTAACTTGGAGCCTTGCCTTCCTGTCTCCCTCTGTGCCCCTGTCCCAAGGGTGCTCAGCGGACCAGGCTAGCCAAGAAGAGTGCTTCCTTCCCCTGGTCATAGTGAGCCCAGGTTCAGGGATGAGTCCTGACCCATACGAGCCCATCAAGTTCTTAACTATGAGTTGGCAGGCAATTCAGTACTCATTAGGAGGGAGCAGCAGACTACTCTCTTCCTCTAGGACAGTGGTTCTTAAAACTAGCACTTCCTTTTTATAAATAATTATTTTATTATCCCTTCAATTTATCAAAAGAGAATAGAGAGCAAGTCAGTTAAAAAATCAATATGCTCTCCTAACTCTAATACAAAAGAGAAATAAAAAAATCTTATAAAAACATAATAAAATAATGTATAATAAATCAACAATGCATTAATATGTAAATATATGGGCATGCCTCCACTTGAAGACATAAGACAATCAGATGTTTGCCCCAAACATATAGAATAACCATGGCTGTGACAATGAAGGATGGAGATGTATGCAGGGGAACTGCATGGTATCTCCAATACCGTAAGTGAAATTACCAGTGCTGATGTGTTATTTGATATAGTGAACAGCCCTTGGTAAAATATGAAACAAAAAAGTACGGTTTTCTCTCACTATACACATGGTAAGTAGTAGTCATGAATAATTCCACGTATATTCAAATTGAACAGCATATCTAGGGACCTACTGAGGTGCTCTCTGGGGACAAAGGCAGTGGATGCCATCTTTTCACTCTCCCCATGTCTTGCTTCAGGTCACCATAATCTCCTGGAATGGAGCTTGTACACTTGTTTGCCCCCCCCCCCAATTTTTGTGGCTACCACCCTGAAAACACATGACGCTGGTGGCCACTGAGGCCAGCCCCACACAGAGTAGAGCAGCAGAGAGGCAACATACTAAAGGAGTCCAGTTGTTCTGTGAAAGAGACCTATGAGCTTATCCTCATAAACTACAGCCTTCCCATCTAAGGCCATCTGTAACCTTCTCCAGAGACCTCCAAGGATGGGTGTTATCTTTGCTTCTCCCTCTGCTACTCTCCAGAGCACTGGTATCTCCTGGAGGGGAGGTTGAACACACATCTGGTGCTCTGGGTTTTTGTGACTGCCACCCAGAAAATATTCCTTGACTACCTGCCTCTGGTGGCCAATGGGGCTTGGGTTCACAAGTTCAATGGGATGATAGCAAAGAAAGAAACAAGTTTCTTCACTGGCTATTACCCCAGGGCTCAGCACAAAGGAAACATGCAGACACACCCATTTCCTAATTTTCTCCTAAAAGAGATTGTGTTTGCATACCTTAAAAACTGCTGCTTAGGGGTCTGGCTTCTGATCAGTCTAAATGTAGGTGCTAAGATCTTCCTCTTTGGGATACTTGACACGTCTTGGTACACCATCAACTACTGGGAGCCACTAAAAATAATGTGGACTGCATGGACAATCAAAGGTTTGACAAACAAGAGCTAGGGCAGAGTTGAACAATAAGGCTCATCCCCAACCTGAGGCCATCCTTCAAGACTGAAAGAGGTGGCTGTTTTATCACCCAACACAGAGAGTCAAGGAAAATGAAGAAAAGGGGGTGTATGTTCCAAATGAAAGAACAAGATGTGAACCTCAGAAAAAGATCTTAATAAAATGGAGACAAGTGGTTTACCTGATCAAGAGTTCAAAGTAATGATCATAAAGATGTTCACCAAATTCAGGAGATAAATGGATGCACAAAGTAAGAATTTCAACAAAGAAAGAGAAAATATAAGAAAACACCAAATAGAAGTCAAAGAGCTGAGAAATACAATAACTGGACTGAAAAATATACTAGAGGGGTCCAATATCAGACTAGAGGAAGTAGAAGAAAGGGTCCATGAACTTGAAGAAAGGCAGTAGAACTCACCTAGTCAAACACTTTGACATCAGTGTTAGCAATATGTTTTGGTATATGTCTCCTTGGACAAGGCAAACATAAGCAAAAGCAGCAAATGGGACTAGATCAAACTAAACAGCTTCATCACAGTGAAGGAAACCATCAACAAAACCAAAAAGACAACCTACTGAATGGGAAAGATATTTGCAAATGATATATCTGATAAAAGATTAAAATCCAAAATATGTAAGGAACTCATACACTCAACATTAAAAAATAAACAATCTAATTTAAAAATGGGCATTGTCTGAATAGACATTTCCCCAAAGAAGACATAGAGATGACCAACAGATGTACTATATGAAAAGATGTTCAACATCACTAATCATCATGGAAATGCAAATCAAAACCACAATGAGATACTACCTCACACCTATCAGAATGGCTATTATCAAAAAAGCAACAAATAACAAATGTTGTCAAGGATGTGGAAAAAAGGAACCCTTGGGCACTGTGGGTGAAAATGTAAATTGGTGCAGCCAGTGTGGAAAACAGTATGGAGGTTACTCAAAAATTTAAAAATAGAACTACCATACGATCCAGCAATTCAACTTCTAGGTATTTATCCAAAGAAAAACAAAAACACTCACTCAAGAAGATATATGCACCCCAATGCTCATTGCAGCACTATTTGTAATTGCCAAGACATGGAAGCAACTTAAATATTCACTGATGGGTGAATGGATAAAGAAGATGGTGCGTGTGTGTGTGTGTGTGTGTGTGTGTGCGCAGTGGAATATTACATAGCCATAAAAAGAAGGAAATCTTACTATTTGTGACAACATGGATGGAACTTGAGGGCATTATGCTAAGTGAAGTCAGTCAGACAGGAAAAGAAAAAAGTCTGAACTCATATATACAGAGAATAGAATCATGGTTGCCAAAGTTGGGGGGGTATATAAAATAGGTGAAGGGGGTCAAAGGATACAGTCTTCCAGTTTTAAAATAAATAAGTTAAGGGTATATATGTATAGCATGGTAAGTATAGCTAATAATACTAAATTGTATATTTGAAAGTTGTTAAGGGAGAAGATCTTAAAAGTTCTCATCACAAGAAATAAAATTTTAATTGTTGTGTAGCGATGGATGTTAATTAGACTTACTGGGTGATCATTTCACAATATATATAAGTATTAAATCATTACATTGTGTACCTGAAACTAATAATGTTATATGTCAATTATATTATGTAACTTAATTGAAAAAGTACATGAATGACTTTATGCTTATATATAAAATAGGGTTAGTCTAGGCCCAGTTAATTATAAATAAGTTTTCCACCTGCATGAATATCTAGTGGGATTTAGCAATTTTGTGGAACATGAGACAATTCTTCTTTGTACAGGACTATCCGATTCCTGGTAGGATATAGCATTAAATTCAAGCAGTAGCTCCCTACCACCATTGTGACAACCCAAACCATCCCCGGACATTTTCAGACTGCTCTCTAGGGGGCGCTGCTGCCCTCGCACTGCCCTCATTGAGAAGCACTGGCCTGGGATCCTGCGCTCTGAACGCGGGCTGCGTGCAGTCATCTCTCCCAGCTTCCTGGAAGCAGTCACCTGAAGAAGGTACAAACGAAGCCAACGTGGAGAGAAGGCGGAACTGGGAGACAGCATGACAGAGAGTCCTGAGATATTACTTGAGCTCTGGAATCTATGTATGAAGTCAGATAACATGTTATTTCCCAGTTATACAAGCATTAAATTTCCTTTTTTTTTTTTTTTTTTTTTTGAGTTACATTGAGTTTGATTTCTGACACCTGCAACCCAACAAAATTCAGCTTAATACGTGGTTCGAAAGGTAGTTGTAGATATAACTTTTTAAATTGTTCAATACTTTATCATTACTACTGGCTTACTTTTTTCTTCTGACAAGTGGGAACAGAAAGAGAAAGTGAACTCCAGAGTGTTATATCCCAGTAGGTCAGACATAGTAAAGCCTATGAGCAAATGATCCCGCCTTTTATTTTTCTCATGGTACTAATCTATACCTCCACCTCCCACACCTCTGCCAATCGTGCACATATGTGAGCCCTGGCAGGCATATTCTATGGCCACATTTTCTGGAGTAGCTCTTTGGACAGGAATGGACCAATTAAGTTCTCTTCCCCAAGAATTTCAATCCAGTGCCTAATGGACCGACTCATAATCTCTAGGGCTGTAATACGAACACTAGGGGGATGAAGGGGACAGGTGTAAGGTGCTATATTCTGCAGAGTCGATTCGTGGAAACTGATTAGCAGATGTGCATAAAAAAAGAAAGAGAAACAAGAGAAACAGAGTTCCAGAAACATTCCAGTTCCAAGATCCAACAATATCCTGCCTTTGGATTTTTCAAGAACCTGTGTCTTAAATTTTTGCTTTTTTGTTTATTATCTTCAGTGGATTTCTCTATGTGTCCATAAAGAATTCTATGTTAACAGTTTAGTCCTATAGGTATTCTAAGTTTTTTCCTCACATCAAATCAGATCACCAGGAAGTCACACAGCATGGTCAGGGTGAGGGGGTGGGTCATCCTCTGCAGAACCACCTGGAGGGTGTGGGCGGAGGTGGGGAGGTAATGCGTTGCTCTTGGCTTTAATCAGAGGTCAACACAAGAAACAATCACAGGCTTTCATATTCAACTCCAGGCTCTGACCCTCATCAGCCTGGGTCTTTTGGGGTATAAATTATTATTTGGGTATAATACTAAACTCCTCTGATCTTTAAACTTGGGACAGTAATTATAACCCACCTCCCAAGGTTGCAATGACAGCTTGAATGAGATGAAGACAGAAATGTGTTCAGCGCAGCACCTGGGCCTATGTCTGGGCTCAATAAACGTTTCTCCTACACTCTTCCCTTTCCTCTTTGCACCTTGCTCTTACTTAATTGTTAACCAGTTTTCTAGTATCAGCATAACAGTCAATACATCTCTTGGATTGGAATTTTAATCAGAAACTCTGACAAAGCACAGAATGATAGAGGAGGATTGGGTCTTAGAGGTCATCTAGTCCAACCCTCCAACCCCTTCATAAATTTTATTTTTAATTTGTAAGATTTTTTTTTTATCAAGGTTAGAGTTGAATATGGTTTAAAGAGTCCACGAATTTTACAAGGTTTTCTCTATATTTTACCCTTGTTTCTCTTCCTGAAAGGCAATCTTTTTCTCTATCTGGCTGGTAACCTCCATACCACCATAGACCATGCTTGTAAGGCCACTTCTTACTCAGCAGGATTAGGCATTACCTAGTGACCTCCCACCATAGAAAATGAGGATCTGCCCCCTGATTGTGCAGATCAGGAGGCTGAAGTGGGTCAAGCTCAGTGAATTATCCAAGGCCCCACTGAGCCAAATAATCTTCTGAAGATGAGGTCAGAGAACCTATAATTTTTTGTTTGTTTGTTTGTTTTTGTTTTTTTGTTTTGTTTTGTTTTTAAATTCATTTTTATTGTTAGACTTATTGGGGTGACATCTGTTAGCAAGGATTACATAGGTTTCAGGCATACGAGAACCTATAATTTTTAAAACTTCTTAATATTTTCTCACATGAAATGCAAGTTTGGGAGCCACTGCTAAGGCAATGGGAGAGCTTTGGAGGCCAAACTTCAGCATTTAAATGTTGGCTCTGATGTTTTTTGGTTTTTGATTTGTTTTTTTGTTTTGGCTATGTCACCTTGAGCAAACCCTTTCTGTGCCTCAGTTTCTTTACCTCTTTTTAAGGACTTATAAAGTGGGATGACACAGTCAAATGTTGTATGAAAATAACAATGATTGTGAGTTCCAGCTATAAAAGCTTGGGCACATTAGTTGAATTTTCAGAGCCTCATTTTCCTCATTAGCAAAATGGGACTCCCCGGCCCTGCCTGCCTCCTGTTCCTCCACTCTACTTCAAGGGCCTTATTTCTGTTTCTCTAGGAGAACTTGAGGCTTCCTCAAATTTGATTTTCTGCTTTCAACCCTCTTTCTATCCCTCTAAGTTAGATTCTTCATCTGGCTAATCTCAACACATACTTCAGGACTCAGTTAAATGTCCCTGATCCAGATAAGACTTCCTTGTGCCCCTACCCCTTCCCACACATGCTCCATGCTCTGCTCTCTCTGCTTGTCCTTCATAGAATGGATCACATCTAGAGTTCTTTCTTGCTAAATTTCTGGCTTCCCCATGAGAATGGATGAACACAGGGACATCCACCACAATACCCACAGCCCAGGCACAGGGCCCAGTGCACAGTCAATATCCCCGAAACACTCTCTCCCCTCCTGGCTGAACACCAGTCGACCTTGTTTGATCAGCTCACTGCTGGAACCACCAGCTCAGTCTCATTCCTACAACTCCCCAGCTAGAGATGCAGAAAAGCTAGTTGTCCTCTAGTTCATGTTGATTCAACTGAAATCAAAGTCTGATAACTGAATAGTAAGACAGGCTCAGCAGGCAGGATGAACCCAGGCTGCTGGGTTATTATTTACAGTGTGTCCTGACATGGTGGGAAAACCCCAGATTCCCAGCCATGGAGCCATGGCTCTCATTTCTGTGGAAGAAATAAAATCTTGAACCCTTACAATGGGGTTTCAAGTGGCAGGGAGAGTGCCACTCTGTTTCAGGGTGCTGGGGCATCGCTGTAATTCACACAATATCCTCACAACTGAGCAACAGGACGAGGAGCCAAGAGGAATCAAAACCAGAAACAAAATGACTTTTCTGAAGACACATTCCTCAAAAGCCCTGGACACTCAGTAAAGGGCTGGTTGAGTCATTTCCAGTTGTACTATTGAAAAAATAGTTATTTCTCTTTTAAAACTTTCAAATACAAAGATATTACTCAGTGGCAATCCTATGTTCCTGATTTACATTGATTTATTTTCAAAATAAAACATTTTTTTTTTTTTAAAATAAGACCAACTGTGTTATGACACTCTATTGTTGGGACAGAAATTTCTAGTGCTGAACAGATTCACACCTAGAAATGTTCTCTTTTCCGTGAACAGCTAGAATGGATGTTGTAAGGGGACTTAAACACGTGGTAGGAGAGTTTAGAGTTAAGTGATGGCAGTTAAGAGTTTGGGTACTGGAATCATGTGGTACAACTGCCATCTCCCAAGCCCTGCCCATGGCAGGCATTGCTAAGTGATCACAGCAATTTAGCAGGACACATGAGAATGTTGCCTCTAGAATCTGGGTTTGAATCCTGGCTCTGCCATTTCACAGCAGCGTGACCTGGGGCCCTTTACTCAACCCTGTAGTGCCTCAGTTAGCTCCTTGGTAAATGAGCAGAAGAGCACCCACCTCATGCCCTGACATTGACCACATGATCAAATGATTTAATATATAGAAAGCATTTAGAAGTACGTTTGGCCCAAAACAAGTACTCAGGAAATGTTAAGCTCTTAAGCCAAAAACGAGTCACAACCCTAGTGCCCATCAATAGGTGAATACATAAATTATAGTATCTACATGCAATGGAATACTACTCAGCAATGAAAAGGGAAAACTATTAATATACACAACAACCTGAATGAATCTCAAAACAAATGTGAAAAAATACACTAAAAATCAAATGTGAAAAATAGACTAAAAAACAAGGTGAAAAAAAATAGACTAAAAAATTATATAGCGGGGTTCCCTGGTGGTGTAGTGGCTAGGATTCGGCACTCTCACTGCCGTGGCCTGGGCTTGATTCCCAGGTCAGGGAACTACCAAACAAAAAAAGAAAAAAAAAGAGAAAAAAAGTACATAGGGCATGATTCCACGTACACAGAACTCTTGGAAATGCAAACTGATTTTTAGTGACAGAAAGCACGTCAGTGGTTGCTTGGGAATGGGGAGGCAGGGAGAGGCGGGAGGGCAGGATTATAAAGGACATGAGGAGACTTCTGTGGGTGACAAACATGTTTGCTATCTTCACTGTGGTGATGGTTTCATGAGGGTACACCTATGTCAAAACTTATCAAACTATATACTTCAAATACATGTAATTTGTTGTATGTCGATTACATCTCAATAAAACTGTTTAAGAAAAAAATATTAGCCATTAGCATTCTACCATCCTTGGCTAACAGTGTCCCATGTGGTCACTACTGGATCAGTCAACACTCAGTGCCAGTCTTAATTGGTTTTCCTTGGTTTAGATGAAGCTTTTGATTCTTTCCCACTTCTGAGAATTTATGATTCTATATCTGACTAGTCCTCTGACCTTAGACTAATCGCTGGAACTCTTTGAGTCTCAATGTTTTCATCAGTGATACAGAAATGACCATATCTACCTGCCTTTCCAGATTGCTGTGAAGGTTGAATGCAAAAACATTCATCAACGTGCTGCAAAACAACGTGCAGTGCTGAGCAAACATAAGGGGGTGACATGTGCTACCTGAGTTTGAATATTCGATGTATTCGCCAGGACTTGATCTGCCCGCAGAACTCGATACTAAGTACTTCTTAAAGCAGCCCCTTTGCACATATTATTTGGATTTATGATTTTTGTGTGAATACCTTTGTTGGCTCATTTTTATGGTTAGTCTCCTGGGTCTGTGGAGAGGGTGGACTCAGAGAGATCAGTCTGAGGGAGTCAGGCCAGGCCTTGGAGAGGCCTGGCCAGCGTTAGATGGGATTGCTGTATGTAGGAACTTTCCAGGCAGAGAGTCTGCCACCTGTGGAATCTTCCTTCTGGCCAGAGGCCCCTGCCCTTCCATGAGCTGAAGCCTGGTGCTGGGTGGTGTAGCTGGGCCTGGCTTGATCTCTCGTTTAAAAATGATTGTTTAGTATCACCCTAGAGGCCTGCAGGGGTGTTTGCAGGAAACAGCATAAGTTAAAAATACCTCATTTTGGGGGTGGAATTTATACACCCAGGGTAAAAAAGACTAGAAAGATACAAACTAAAATTGTTCCAAATGTGTGCGGAGATGTACAAACCCAAACATTAACAGTGGTTACTTTTAGACTTGGGTTTGGGGAAGTGTTTCACTTTGTTCTCTTATATGGATTTTCTAAATTTTCTACAATAAGTAGATATTTGTTTTTGCAATAAGAAACAAAAACAAAACAATAAAAACCCAAACCGAAGCATTTCTTTATTCACAAAAGCAAGAAACAGTCTTGTTACCTCGAACCAATAAAATAACCAGAAGCTATAAACAAAGAGAAAAATAATTAAAATGCCTCAAGATTATGTATGATCTGCCACCTCAGGCATCTGTCTCTGAGAGCTGTGCCAGGGGGCAGCATAAGGAAGGTCCTGCTGTGCCCCCTGACACCCAACTGAAAAGGACAGTGATGTCCCCCAGCCTCCGTATGTTCTGCATTGCTAGATCTTGCTCTGTGATCCATACATGAACCTAAATTCTTAAATCAACATGTTTTCTGCCTGTACCACTCAGCTGGAAGCCAGCTGTATTGTACCCTGAATCCCCCTCAAGCCCCACTGAGAACGACGAAACAGCTGTCACTGGTTCATGGCCCTCCCTGCTCAACTGAGGCCTGGACCCCACTGCAAAGAACCTCTTAAAATTGTAGTGATCCCCAGAAGCCTCTTGTGTGTGCCATGCCCCACTGTCCTGCCTCATGGCTTCTGCAGTGTCCTTTTGTCCTAGTCACACTGTAGAGCCCAAAGAGTCAAATTTCAAATCCCGGCTGTGGGATTTACCACTGTGGGTGAGATACCTTCTCTGTGCCTCAGTTTCCTTATCAGTAAAATGAGCACTATAGTACCTATGGCATGGGGCTGTGTGAGGCTTAAGTGAATTACTATTGCCGAGTATTCTGAATAGCGCCTGGCACATAGTAAGTACATATTAATTATTACTTTTATTCCAGGCCAATGCTTCTGCTCAGCATTTAAGAATCCACTCACTGTCCCTCTGTAGGTGCCTAGAGCACGAGAAACAAATCTTCATTGTTCATATGGATGAAAAAGACTGAATAAAACCCCAGGCAATGTTTCGCAGACTTCAGTTTTATCCCAGCAAGCTGCTTGGATGAAGCTCTTAATGCAGCTTCCCTGGGAGGCATTTTAGCGTGGTAACACCTCCTCCCTTGCGGGCAGCTGGAGCCCACTTGCACAGAGGGGCTCTGACCAGGGCGGGTTTATGCACTCTCCAGCAGCTTTCATACCTGGGAGTTCAAAGAGCCTGATGTGCCCTAAATCACTTAAACTGGGACCCCTGAAGGTGGGGCCCAGGCATCAGAATTGCTTTAAATGTGCAATCCAAGCTGAGAAGTGCTGCCTAGGCCCAAACCAAGTGTCACAATGGTAATGGATCACAAGGGGTAGCAGATGGTAATAAACGGACAAGACTGGGGGTAGAAAAGGTGCAGGAACAGGACCTTTATGATGTCAAAGCTCCGTGGTATTCTCTCACCTTTTTGAAAGACACTAAGGACCACCCCACCCCACCCCCGCCCCGGTAGTACTGCTGGTGTTTCTGGCATGCACAGAGTTTTAGGGGTCCTTCCTGTTTGATAAAATCTCACCCTGCTCTCAATGAGAACTCCCTGAATGAGTCCCAAGGCAGGGCTGGGCAAAGGCAAGTCAGAGCCTCACAGCTCTGCGTGGCCAGCCCGAGGGCCAGTCAGTGTCTCACTGAGGGGAACTGACCTTTAAAGGGGGAATAACCACCCCCAGTGGAAGGTGGGTGGGATGCTGTGCCACGAAGCACAGAGAAGGGGGCTGTGGAGAATAGCTGAAGAGGTGGGGAGCGGCCCAGAGGACACTGGGGAGGGACAGGAGGTGTGTGTCCTTGGGAAAAATCCTTAACCCCACTGTGCTTTTGTTTCTTCAGATGTCTAAAGGGAATAATCATACTTATGTAAGAGTCACTTGGCAGATTTAATGAGTTAGTAAAGTGTATTAAAGCAGGTAGTGCTGAGCACTGAGAAAACTCTTACAGGATGAGCTCTGCTTATTATTATTATTCTCAGTATATGAATGAAGCAGCAATGGTTATTCAGATTCTTCCACAACCTGGGGGATAGTTTCCCCAACAATATTCCCATCACCTTTGAGAGGCAACCAATTCCTTTCTCCATTGTGTCTTTTGGGATAGCTTTGGGTGGTCCTTCAAACTCTGATGTTCGAGGTCTGTGTTTATGTTATGACCATGATTGACATCTATATGACCTGTAATATAGGTATACCTCAGAGATATTGCAGGTTCAGTCCCAGGCCACCACAATAAAGTGAATATTGTAATAAAGTGAATCACAAAAGATATTTTTGTTTTCCAGTTCATATAAAAGTTGTATTTATTTATACTATGCTATAGTCTATTAAGTGTGCAATAGCATTATGTCTAAAAAACTATGTATATACCATAATTAAAAAACACTTTATTGTTAAAAAATGTGAACCTTTAGTGAGTCATAATCTTTTTGCTGGTGGAGGGTCTTGCCTCAGTGTTGAGGGCTACTGATTGGTCAGGCTGGGGGTTGCGTAAGATTGGAGTTTAATAAAGTTTGCTGCCTTGAATTCTCTGCAGCATGCAATACTGTTTGATAGCATTTTACCCACAGTAGAACTTCTTTCAAAATTGAAGTCAATCCTCTCAAACCCTGCCACGGCTTTATCACAAAATACTCTAAATCTTTTATTGTCATTTCAGTAATTTTCATAGCATCTTCACCAGGAGTAGATTCCATCTCAAGAATTCACTTTCTTTGCTCATCCGTAAGAACTCCTCACCCAGGAAAGTGTCATCATGAGCAGCAATTTAGACACATCTTCAGGCTTCCTTGCCAATTCCAGTCCTTTTGCTATTTCCACCACATCTGCAGTGACTTCCTTCACTAGAGTTTTGAACCCCTGAAAGTCATGCAGGAGGGCACTTCAACTTCTTCCAAACTCCTGCTAATATTTTGACCTCTTCCCATGAATCACAAATATTCTTAATGACATCTAGAATGGTGAATCCTTTACAGAACATTTTCAATTTACTTGATCTGTCAGAGGAATCACTAAGAGTGGCAGCTGTATTTCCCAAATAATAAGGCTTTAAAAGTCAAAATTCCTCATTCATCCATGGGTTGCAGAATGGATACTGTGTTAGCAAGCAAGAAAAAAAAAACTGCCAACATTAACCTCATTGTGCATCTCCATCAGAGCTCTTGGGTGAGCAGGTGAATTGTCAATGAGCAGTAACATTTTGAAAGTAATCTTTTTTCCTAAGCAGCACGTCTCAACAGCAGGCTTAAAATATTAAGTAAGTCACTGTAAACAGATGTGCCATAATCCAAGCTTTGTTGTTCCATTTATAGAGCACAGACAGAGTCTATTTAGCATAATTCCTAAGAACCGTGGGCTTTTTGAGAGGTAAATAGAATTGGCTTCAACTAAAGTCACTCACCTCCTTAGCCCCTAACAAGAGAGCCAGCCTGTCCTTTGAAGGCAAGCACTGACTTCTCCCCTCTACCTGTGAAAGTCCTAGATGGCATTCTCTTCCAATAGAAGGCTGTTCCATTTTCATTGAAAAATCTGTTGTTTAGTGTAGCTACCACATCTGGCAAACTAGCTGCAGCTTCTGAGTACGCATTGCTGCTTCACTTTGTGTTTTTATGTGATAGAGGCAGCTTTTCCCCTTAAACCTCATGACCCAACCTCTGCTACCTTCCAACTTTGCTTCTGCAGCTTCCTCACCTCCATCAGCCTTCACAGAATTGAAGAAAGTCAGGGTCTTTCTCTGGATCGGGCTTTGGAGTAAAGGAATGTTGTGGCTGAATCGATCTACCCAGACCTCTAAAACTTTCTTCCTATCCATAATAAATCTCTTTTACTTTCTTAATATTCATGTGTTTGCTGGAGTTGCACTTTGAATTTCCTTCAAGAACTTTTTCTTTGTATTCACAGTTTTGCTTACTGTCTCACACAAGAGACCTACCTTTCAGCTTATCTTGGCTTTCAACATGCCTTCCTCACTAAGCCTAATCATTTCTAGGTTTTGATTTAAACTAAGAGATGAGAGACTCTGTTTCACTTGAACACTTAAGAGGCAATTGTAGAACTGTTACTTGGTCTAATTTTAATATTTATCTCAGTGGATAGGGAGGCCTTGCAAAGCAGTTTGATGGGCTGCAGATGCAGACTGCTTGCTTCATATCCCAACTCCACAAATTCTGCCATTGGGACCAAGTTTCTTAACTTCTCCTTGCCTCAGTTTTCCCATCTGTATATGAGGATACTATAAGTACCTACTTCAGGTAGTTGTTGTGAGAATAAAATGGGTTCATTCATGCAAAGAGTTTAGAATGGCACTTGGCAGAGTGTAAGTTCTCGGGAAGTCTTAGCTATTATTATTATACTTATCTCTGGGGCATGTTGGAGCACCGTACCTTGCACAGCACAGGGTACACGGGAGGAAGGAGCTCAATAATGTTCATTGGTAAACTCTAACATTGATAACCTAAAATGTGGGGTAGGGTGGGGGAAGAAGTAAAAGTGTAATATTTCTATGTTATTGAAGTTATCAGCTTAAAATAGCATGTTTTAAGTATAAGATATTTTATGTAAGCCTAATGACAACCATGAAGAAAAAACCTATAGTAGATATACAAACAATTATGATAAAGGAACCAAAGTACAACACCAGAAAAGTCATCAAATCACGAAGGAAGGCAGCAAGAAAGAAGAAAGGGATAAAAGAGCTAAAAATTAGTTAAAAGTCAATTAACATAATGGCAATAGTTAGTCCTTACTTATCAATAATGACTTTAAAGGTAAATGAATTAAATTCTCTCATCAAAAGACACAGAATGGCTAAATGAATTAAGAAAAAAAGCAAGATTCAATAGTATTCTGTCAACAATAGGCTGACTTTAGCTTGAAGGACACACAGGTTGAAAGTGAAGGGGTGAGAAAAGATATTCCATGCAAATGATAACCAAAAGAGAGCAGGGTATCTTTACTTACACAAAAAAAGATACTTTCACCTAAAAATATCACAAGCGACAAGGAAGGTCATTACAATACAAAGAGGTAAAGTCATCAGGAAGATAGAACAATTATAAATATTTACACACCTAACATTGGAGCACTGAAATATACAACACAAATGCTAAGGGAACTAAGAGAGAGAAATTGCAATACAATAATAGTAGGGGACTTTAACACTCCTGCTCTTAACCATGAATAGATCATCCAGACAAAGAATCAATAAGGAAACAGTGGATTTAAACAACACTATGAACAAAATGAACCTAACAGACACATACAGATAGAGCTCAGCCAACAGCAGCAGAGTCTATATTCTTGAGTGCAATCGGTCTCAACAAATTTAAGATGATAAGTATCTTTTCTGAAACAGTGGTATGAAACTAGAAATCAATAACAATGGGGAAATTGAAAAATTCACAAAATCCCCTTGAAGTGAGTACAGCCATTAACACAATTTCATAGAGGAAAAACACTCAGTTTAAGAGTCCTCTACCTTGCCCAAAGCCCCTCAACTAGAAGCCACTGAGCTGGGATATAAATTCCTGTTGCCTTTTCTTTAGTCACTACATTCTATTGCCTTCCTAACTTAAGGCCCTAAGTCTCAATTCCATTTTTTTGTAAAGCCAGGACGGTCCATGGTTCCTAGCTCAGTTACTGGGGAAATTCAATGCCACCAAGTGCATCAGAGCCTGGCACACAGTAAGCACACAGGAAACAATGGATATTCAGCAAGTGTTGGTTCTTCACTAGTCTCAGATTCCCATTTTAGGCGCTCACAGCTCTCACCAGTGGCGACTTGCATTTTAAGGGACTTCAATGACTCTGATTAAATCCTGGAATAAGCCACACAGACTTATGAAAAACGGATCTGTGACCTTGGAAAAGTCACTCCCCTCTCCGGGCCTGTTTGGGTGTTGCTCTTACCGCTTACCTGAAGAGTTGGGGAGAATGGAAGGACAGGAGGAAGCATGGAGACAGCCCAGCACCCGCTTTCCTCCACCTTCCCTCAACCCCAGTGGCCACCGCAAGCGGGGAGGAACTCTGTCTTGATTTAACTAAAATAAGAGAATTAGGATTACTTTCCACAGCAACTAACAATGAGAGACTGTTGAAAGAACTTGGGATTCTTAGTCCAGAGAGCAAAGGGTTTATGTGGACCCAGCTACCTGGGTCCTGGCACCTATTCAAACCCAGAGCTTCTTGGGAATGAGGAGAGGCCCCAAGCCACTATCATTTAAAGAGGTTTCCGGTATATTAATGAAAACGAACATTTTAAAGGGAAAAATATTTAGTAGTTAAAAAATACCAGAGCAGGTTTACAAATGCAGTAACTGTTGAACAGCGTGGGACTAACCCACCCTACTCCACAAAAATTCAGGTATCATTTAAGGTGGCCTCCAAATACACAGATTCCTGATCTCACATCTAAAAGAGGGTTGACCCTTGAACAAAGAGGGTTTGAATTGCATCGGTCCATATATACACGGATTTAAAAAACCCGTGTTACATTTAACAACAAAAAACTGAGCCTAATAGTATGACTGTGTTAGTCATAATGACTAGGTTTATGTTGTTTGTTGAGAATCTCAATTCATAGTGCACTGCAGGCAGTGTTGGCAGCTGATGGGACACACGACTTTCTGCAACCCCCTCAAGGCACCTACTTAGAGACCATGTCAACAGTGGGAGTTTGGGGGTGGGTCTAGATATGATCTGTCTGTCTCCATCTCTCATGATAGACCCATTGTGAGGGGGTTGGGTATTTTGCAAGTCACAGAGAGCAGAGTGGGGCCTTCGAGGAGACACGTGGAGAAGGCTGGTCTCTCCTCGGCTGGGTACCCTCCACCCACTGCCCTCCATGCAGCACGTCATCCGACCCTGAGATGGGTGGAAAGTAGTTTGTGAATTACTAGTCCGGCCTGTGTGCAGGACATCCGTGTGGCTGGAACAACGAGTTTTAGCTTGTGGGGCTTCAGGGAACCCTGTGAAAATCTGATACAAACCCTAAACCTTCTCCCCAGAAGTCTACCTCCCCACCCACGCACGGTTTGCCCCGCCAGGGCCCCAGAAGTCCGCAGAAGCCCCTGGCCGGAGGAAGGTTCTGGCACTCTCTTTTAGGGTCTGTGTTCTGAACTCCGTGCCAGGCCCCCCGGCACCAGGACGCCCCGCCTCGGGCGTAGGCGGGCAGAGTGGGCGGGGGACGGTGAGCAGGGTCGCGCGGGTCCCAGGCTGCGCAGCGCAGCGGAGCGGGGACCAGAAGGCGGCCCGGCCCGGCTCCCCCTGCGGACGCCACTGGCGAAAGCGCGGAAGCGGGAGCAGCGCCCCGCCCCGGACGGCGTGGCCAGCCAGGCTGCGCCCACCGCCCCGGTCAGAGCCGAGGGCGGCCTCGCCGCAGGTCAGGCTGCCGGTGTGCAACCCCAGCCCGGACGCGTGCACTGCGCCTCTGCCGCCCCACTCCCAGCCATGAAGATGCACTTTTGTATTCCGGTGTCCCAGCAGCAGCCGGACGCGCTGGGGGGACGCTACACGGTGCGCCGGGGGTCGGGGTACGACTGGGCGGGGAGGGGGCGGCGACACGGCCAGGGCTCACCTGCTGGCGGGGCTGACCTGGAACGGGACGTCTCTGTTTGCAGTTGTACTCCGTGTACCTGGACGGCTTCCTCTTCTGCAGGGTGCGCTACAGCCAGCTGCATCGTTGGAATGGGCAGGTGAGCGGGTTGGGGCGGCTACCAGCCACTTCACCTGGGGCCGGTGAGGGAAAATAACGCCCAGTGGCGTCTGGGAGCATGAGTTTGGTGAGATGCTGGGCCTTCTGGGGGCTTGAGGCTCCTCTCTGCGAAACAGGGTGCTGATAAGCATTAATTGTGAATTGCTTGGCACACAACTCGATGAGTACACGTTGGGGCTCCTAATCACCTACAGCTGAGAGATGAGAGAACAGGGTACAGGTGCCTCTCCTAACCCCCTTCCAGCCCAGTGAGCCCCGCCAGCCCCGCCTGGCAGGGTGCTGGGGGATGGTGGGCTGCACTTCAGTGCCAGCCGTTCCCCAGGACAATGTCCCCCATTCAAAATGGGTGTACACGGTATTTATGCTCCTTTCTCCCAGAGTTTCTTAAGCTTACATCCCTTTAAAAAGATGTGTCTTTATTTTGTTTTCAAATGACTGCGTTCATAGGCTTCAAGTACTGGCAGACTTGGAAACCGAGGAAACAGATGACGATAATATCAAGGCAGGAGGCCATTTCCCACTGTAATTTCTCACTCTGATGTCCTGATTGCATTTTCTCTGGGACGAAGACTGATGTATAAGCTGCTCTAATGGGATTTGTTGTCCTAATAAGAAAGTGTTGTAAGTCTTCAAAATGGATTAGAGGAGTAAAGTTTGGAAATAAACTTCACCCTCTCCCCCACGCAATTTTTTCTTTTTATTTATTTCATTTTTAGATTTTGTATCCTGATTATAAAGAGGAAACAAAGAAAGAGAGAGAAAGAAGGAGGGAGAGAGGGAGGGAGGGAGGGAGGGAGGAAGGAAGGAAGGAAGGAAGGAAGGGCACAAATAGGTGGTCATGGATGTCAGCATCACAGGTACTTGTGAAGATTAGGGACCAGTTGCTCATATAGCCTAGCACATAATACATGCTCAGTAAACACTGACTAACTCAAAGTCTTGAGGAATTCTTGAACCTGGCCCTTCTTAACCAACAGACTTACAAAATGCTTGTTTTTAGAAAAACATGGACTTAGCAAATCCTAGCAGGTCCAGAACTGGAGACATAAAGTGAGTTAACTTTTATTCTGATCCTCTATTTTGGGAGCCATGAGCAAGAAGCTGTTTGTGATTCACTGCAGTGGACTCTTAAATACGGAATGGCCACCATCCAGTCCCTTCTGTGGGATATACAGTAGATATTAATGCATACTTGATATTGGTCCCAGTTTTCCCAAAATCCTAAAGTGGAGATTTCGTTACTCAATTTCCAACTACCTCACACCTTGCTCTTACCATTGCCTCCCCTTTCTGTAGTAACAGCTCCATTGTAAAGAAACTAGTTAGATCATAGGTAGCTATTGGTGTTCATTATTAATTTAAAATAAAAACTAACAAGCAGTTACTGTGGGTTGAGGTTGGTGCCAAGAGCTTTGCATGTAATAGCATGTTTAATTTTTACAACAGTCCTATGCACTAGAATCGTATGAGGGCTGTCTGGAAAAAAATCCAACCCCAAATGCCTCTTTTTGTCACATTACATGGCTGGATACTTTTTGGACAGCCCTTGTAGTTTGCCCCATTTAACAGATGAGAAAAACTAAGGCACAACTAGCCCAACGTTGTACTGTGTTGGAGCCAGGATTCGATCTCCAGAACCTGCTCTGACCCCATTACATTCTGTGGTTTCTTATCCGAGTTGACAAAATAAGTTGTATCAGTAAAACAATTGAGTCAAATGTTGAGTTTAAACTAACATGCTTTTACTCTATTTTGGAACAACATTATAAGATTCCCCAATTTTAGGTGTTAAGAGTGATGAATTTTGGTAAATGTGTATACAATGACCACCACCATAATTGAGATAGAGCACAGCCCCCACATTTTAAAAGTTCCCTTGTCTCCTTAGCCCTTGATCCCCTCCCTCCACCTCTTGCCCCAGGCAACCGAGATCTGCTTTTTGTCATCTGAGTTCCAGGCACAGGATTTAATTCCAGCTGCCTAGCAAGCCCCTTCAAGTATGGTATTGCAGTTGTCATCATTACTCCTGTTTTGTAGATAAAGAGTCTGAGTAAGGTTGCCAGATACAGTAAATAAAAATACAGTGAATTTCAGATAAACAATAAACACTTTTATAGTATAAGTATGTCCCAAGCAATAATATGTAGGACATACTTCACTGGACATCATGTATTTTATCTGGCAACCCTAAATCTGAGAAAAAGGTTAGGTGACCTCTCCTGTCCACTTCTCATCTAGATTTTATTCTTCCTATTCCATAGAAGATGTGAAATGGCTCAGAATTCTTAATCTGATTTAATACACAGTACAATAAAAAAGGAAACAATATAAAGGCTGGGTGTGTGTGTGTGTGTGTGTGTGTGTGTGTGTAAAGTGTATTTTGAGTTGATTTTCTGGGAAGTTCTGCACCCTGATAGAATATACATTTCATCTTATAGAATTAACTGACTTGTTTATTTACTTAAGAAATATTTACTAAGTTTCTTATTAGATGTCATGCACTGTGTTAAATTAGGTGAAAACTCTGAGCACGTGTGATTTTTGGCTTTAAGAACTGGATTTCTATTTTGTATGTTGTATGTTGTGTTGTTTTGATTGTATATTAGAACTTTAAGATTGAGGAGGAGCACCTGGCCCAGGTGAGGTCGCCCCTGCTCCTTCTCACCCAAGCTTCGTGGAGACTAATGCATGTAAGAACGAACCTGGGGAGAGATGGTTGTTTCCAAAAGCTCAGTTGTGACCTGCTCCCTCTGAAGTCATTGCCTGCAGCCCTGTCACCTGGTGAGGCTCCCTTGAGGTCTAGCAGCTTACCCCCTCTGCTGCTAAATGCTACCTGTCTCTGCCTTGTGTAGTGCCTGACCTGACTTCTTTCTGTGCCTTTAGATGAATAAAACCAGTTTGAATTATGTCCCTGCCTTTGCCTGCACCATCTCCCTCAAAGGGATTTAAAGAAATCTGTGAAGGAAACATTTCACTGGCTCATTTTGGCCGTGTGTTAAATGATCTGTGTAAGTGATACTGAACTCTATGAAAAGATGCTTGCCTCTTCGCAAACCTTCTGCCAGTGTCAGACATGGCAATGGGGACAAGCCATGGAAGCTTGCAGAGGATCCTTCAGTGGGAGAGGAGGCTGCACTGGTCTTCCTACCTTGAGAAAACCCAACTTGGCTCCTTCCCCACTTTCACCTGATCTTCCCTCTTCCCCACTCAAACCCTCTGTTGTATCAGGCTGACCCATTCATCACCTCTGCCTGCCTCATGTCCCCTTCCTGGAAAGACCTCGGCTTTCTGGCCCAGTGGTCAGGGACCAGCCCTTTCTCAAGGCCCATCTCAAGCCTCACCTCCTCTGGGAAGTCCCCCTTGATGGCATGGGATGCCTTTCTCTGATTCCTGAGCCACTTCCTGTATAGACCTTGTCATGTTCCTCCTTTTGTGTGTATATTTTGTCTCCCCTGATTATTTAGTTGCAAAAACCCAATATTTAAATAAAGGAATAAATGGAGGCTGGAGGCATGCATACCCTGCACAGAATTCTACTTAGGCAGATATTCAGTAGAAATTTGGTAAAGAAGGAGGAGGAGGAGAAGGAAAAAGTGGTGAAGAACTGTGTCCAAGTTCTGCCACTGATTAGCTTGTAGGATCATGGTTTCAGTAAGTCATTTCTCTCCCGATGCTTCGGGTCACTGTCTGTGTCAAGTAGTCTTGTCAAGGAAGATGGTCGTTGTCAGGTACCCATCAAGGTGGGGTGATGATCATCTACCTCACAGGGTTGTTTTGAGGAGCAAATGGGATCATCCTAGGTTCAGGTGAATGCTCTTTGGCACCAGATGCCACAGCCCAGACTGCTTTGAGCTGTGGCTCTTTGTCTGGAAAATCTGGGGTTTTGATTACAAGGGACCTTAAAGAGGCGGGATGAGTGAGTCAACATTAGAAAAAGAAACAGGAGAAAGGCCTTTGTTTGTGTCTGTAATTCCATTCGTCCGAGGTCACCGCTGCGGGTGCAGAGCCTGGAAAGAGGTCATATTTTCAGTTGACCTGTAAAGTCTTCTTCATGTTAAAACACAGAACTGCATGATGGAAAAATCAGTGCAGGACATTGTGCTGGAATTAAAACTACAGGGGCCGGCACAAATCACACCCCTTTCTATCAGCTGGCAATCTGTACTAAACCTTTTCTTATGAAATCATAGGTGTGTAATTCTATAGCATAACAACATCACACTCAAGCACATTGTATGTGACATTTTAGGTGAAATGTTCAAATTGCTGTTCATCTCGTGTGAGACGTTCGTGTACATGGTCTGGTGTTACCTCTGCCGGAGCCTGTATGTATTATCTGAACATGGTCTCCCCAAAAAAGGAGAAAAAAGAAGACCAACCAAATAGAAACACCTCATAACAAATAAAAACAGAAGTGCGTTTTCCTTTTTGATCCCCTGAAACAGTTTTTTGAAAGAGTAGGCTAAACTGTAATACCAGGTAATGCTCCGCATGCTACTGGTTTTAATACCTAAACTCCGTGCTGTCCGAGACCAATAGAAGAGGCTGTATTTTGATAGAGCTGAAGAACTTGCGAGTTGATGAGTGACTTTTGGCAGACTTGACTACAGTTTATAACATGTTTATCTTCCCCCTTCAACCAGTATTAGAGGAGGGAGGGAAAAGATTCCTTGAGAAGTCAGCTCAGGTTGTAAAACCTGCTGGGAGAGTTTTTTGCTCTGTGAGGCATGTTCAGAACCTTAATCTTTGTTGACTTTCCCTCCAGATCTTGGCCTTAGGGTAGGGGCTTCTGAAAGCTCCTCTCCTGCAGCTGGATACAATCCAGGCAGCCCTGCTGGCTCAAGGCTGCTGGGATTCGAATGAATTTGGGAGCACCTGGGACATTTATGAAGCTATGTCAAGGAAGACAATTGCCTTTTAAAGATCACTTAGTCAGTGAATCAAAAAGTAATTGCATGCAAAGAAGACAAGATTTTGCTCCTATTTAATGGAATTAGCAGATATGGGGTATATAAACCCCAGGATGTTTGAGCAGCCCCGTTGGGGATGACGTTATGGCTACCATAGCAGGAAAATTTCCTTGAATTTAACAGGAACAGCATTGTTGCTATCATATTTTATACCACTAGATTTAGAAGAAAGTTTGCAAACTTAAAAGGCTACAGGGGTCAGGCAGGTAATTTAAATGAAAGGTGTGGATCGGGTGAGAGGCAGTGAGGAGTGGTGGGAGCTGCCAGTTTTTCCAGACCTGATTTTTTAAAAGAGAAGCCAGAATATCAGTTTTTAAAAATAAACTTTAATTTTGTAGACCAGTTTTAGATTTGCAGAAAAATTGCAACGGTAGTATGGAGTTTCTATACCCTGAACCCAGTTTTCTCTATTGTTTTCCATTAGTATGATTCGTTCATTACTGTTAATGAACGAATTAATACAGTATTATTAAGTAGATTCCATAATTTATTTAGACTTTACCCAGTGTCCTTAGTGTTTACCTTTTGTTCTATTTCTGTTCCAGGATCCCATCCAGGATACCACAGTACATTTAGTTGTCAGGTCTCCTTAGGCTCCTCCTGACTGGGCCAGTTTCTCAGACTTTCCTTGTTTTTACTGACTTTGTCTAGAAGAGGACTGGTCAGATGTTTTGTGGAATGTCCCCCTCTTGTAGTCTCATCTATTAACATGACTAGACTGGGGTGATGTGTTTTGGGAAGGGAGACCACAAAGGTCAAATGCCATTCTAATCACGTATCATATCAAGGGTACCTGCTAGCAACATGATTTATCACTGTTGATGTTGACCTTGATCACCTGACTGAGGCAGTGTTTGTCAGGTTTCACCCCTGTAACTATCTTGTCTTTTCATAGAGTACTCTTTGGAGGGAAGTCATTACGCACAGCCCTACTTAAACAATGGGGAATTATGCTCTGTCCTTGTGGCATGAGTGTCTACGTGAATTATTGGGATTCTGTACAGGAGATGTGTCTGTTCTCTCCTATCTATTTATTCAATAACTTGTATGGACTCCTGGATATTTACATTATACTTTGGGTTATACTTCAATATGACTTTATTTTGCTGCTCAAATTGTGCCAGCTTTGGCCTGTGGAAGCTCTTCCTGTGTCCCTATTGTTGATTTTTGTTGTTTTTGTTACTGTTGTTGTTTTGAGCACTTTCTGACTTTCTGGTGCTACAAGATGCTCCAGACTCATCTTGCATCTTTACTACTAGAATCATCCATTTCTCCATGGAGCCCTGGTAGCTTTTACTGGGGAACAGTACAGTGGTACCTCAGTACTCGTTGTCAGTTGGTTCCGGGAGGCGCAACAAGTACCAGACAAACAACGAGCACTGGGACAAAATTTTTACGTCACAATGCATCAAGTACCAAATTCAATGAGTTTCAAAGCAGTCAAGTATCAAGGTGTGACTGTATGAGAACCCAAGCTGTGGGCACTAGGTGTGTTCACTGCTGCTGTCCTGTTCTTGTTGGTTCCAGGTGCTCTCAACGGACAGAAAGTGATATATATGTACACACACACACACACACACA
>PVJL010014105.1:0-29385 GCA_004026885.1 Lyroderma lyra | reverse complement strand
AGAGAAAGAAAGAGAGAGAGAGAGAGAGAGAGAGAGAGAGAGAGAGAGAGAGAGAGAGAGAGAGAGAGAGAACGAGAGAGAGAGAGTGCACACTCTTCAGTGTCTGACAAAGGCACTAACCCCATTCACGGGGGTTCCACGCTCATGACCTACTTACCTCCCAAAGGCCCCACCTCCTAACACCATCACAGTGGGGGTTAGGATTTTAACACTGGAATTTAGGGGGCACCGACATTCGGTTCAGAGCAGGGCCTCATACTGGAGACCCCAATTCCATGAGTCCATGGAGTGCTTGGGCACTGGTACTGGGTGAGCCCCCCAGGCGACTCTGTGATTCCGACATGCTGTTGGGCCTGAGAGCTGCTGCTCTAGGAGACGGGTGAGTAGGCTTGTTTTTTAAACATTTGGGTCGTAGCCTGGATTTTGTCCCTTTGTCTTCTCTCCTGCAGTAGCTCCTGTTCACATCTCAGTGGTCACCTCCCTGTGATAACCTCTCTGTAAATCTGTTCTTCCCACCTGGCTGCCCCGCTGGGGTTAGGGACAGAGTCCTAGTCATCCTCACAGTCCCAGAGCTTGGCACAGAGCAGATGTCCCACAAATGTTTGTTGAAGGAAGGAGTGAAGGAATGAGCTGGTGGACTGGGAGCAAGATCGACGAACTCTCTCCTTAGGAGCTTTGGCCTCCAGGTTCAGAAAGATGTGGGGAGAAGGAGGGTTTATGCTCCTGTTTTGTGGGGCCGTATGGCACGTAGAAGCCCTTTTAGATAGAAGGTACAATGTCATCTAAAGGAGATGGCTGACTTTTAGAATAGAAGGGAGCACAGCTAGGGCCCAGGGTCTGAGGAGGAGAGAGAGCAGTCCAAGAGGGTGGCCTCAAGATTTTGGGGGTGACCCACGGGTAAGGACTGGGGGTCAGGGGTCTCTCACACCTCACTGGCATTGTTGATCTCTAAGTTACTCTTTCACCAAAATTCTCTTTTCAAAATCTTTTTGCCAATGCATTCACTGATTTGGGGAGGGGTTTCCGGTGCGAGGAGGCTCATACTTCCAAGGGAATGTTTAGGGGACCAGGATTTCTAAGAGACCGGTGGTTAGAACTCATTTACAGTGACACATGGACTCCTGAGGTTGGTTCCTCTTCTCGGAATTAGTTTAACTTCGCTTACAGTCTGTCCCTCGTTTTCTTCTTCCTGCCGCCCTCACTGTGATTCAACGAGCCCTCAGAGCTCTAAACCACGCATCCTGGGTGACGGGAAGGAAGGCTCCGCTTCTCGGAAGACAGCGCGGCCGTTTCAGGGTCGCTCGTGTGCCGCAGAGGTTCCGGAACCCGGGCTCGCTCGCTGCCTCGGCCCCCCGTCCTGCCAGGCCCAGCGCCCACCTCCCGCCATTGCTGCTGAGAAGGGGCTGGCCCCCTAACGTATTTAATTAGCAGAGTTTCTCCTCTGAGATTAAAAAAAAAAGTCTTTAAAATTCTTTCGGGTGGGAGAACGCAGGCCCAAGGACGTCAGAGGTCACCCTCCGCATTGTGCAGTGGGTCTGTTCGCAGGTGCCACGCGCCTATTTATTTTGGACACACACACACACACACACACACACACACACACGAGTTTAGAGTGTCATTAGGGAAATTGGTATCATTTAAAGGTGAATTAAATATTCCCGTCTTCTCCGCGGCTCTGGGGAGAGAACAAAGGAAGTGTCACATGGCCGTGTTACTACAAAGGGGCTTTTTTCCCTGGTGTGCATGGTAACCGGTAATAAGACAGGCAATGCTGTCAGGACGGCAGGCGTAAGGAGTGCCAGTAATTTCAGGGACTTTGAGGGAGCCGTGTGGTTGGACACGAGTCAGTCCCCAAAGCACGAGGCTGGAGCCGGCGCCTACCATCACTTCCACCCCTGCCTTCAGAGCAGGGCGCTGCTGCGTGTCAAACCCTGAATTTAAATGAACGTGAAGCCTGGTCGTGGGGACCTCGCTGCTGTTAGCAGCTGCAGCTGGGCGGCCACCAGAGAGCTTTCAGGCTAGACATGTTTTCCCCCAACATCTGTCAGCTTAGCTAAATCAGAGCTGCAAATGCACAGTGTAATACCCGAGGTCGTTACCGGGGCTGGTGGCACTCCTCCCCCACCTCCCCGGAGGATTTGGGATTCGAGATGACAAACAACATTTGTAAAGGATCAGGAGAGGGAGGATTTCGGTCTTCATTATTATTAACACATTTTCATTAACAGGGTTTTAGGAGTAGGCAACAGGAGAAACGAAATAGCACTCCCCCGAGTCAGCGCGTGCCCCAGCACACGGCGCCGTAGCCTGGACTCGCTCCGCCCAGGTAAGCCCGTTGATGACGCCTCGGCCGCAGGTGCGGCCTACGGCCACGTGACGCTCTGCTCCGGCCTGACCGCACGCTTGCCGGCGGGCTCTGGGTTTAGCGCTTTCTTCGCCACATGGGAAAGATGGGGTCTGTGCTGCAGGTGGACGGAGGGCAGTAATCCACTGATCACACCCGCAGTTGTTTACTGAGTTCCTGCTTGGTGCTCAGCGGTAGCTGCTGGTGTTGTAGAAAAAGCCTGATGAAGATGCGCGCACCTTTAGGAGGGACCGTGACCGCCATGCCCGTAGCGTGACACTGTGGACAGGGCATGGCCTCTGGAATCAAGGCAGACCTGGTTAGAAATCCAGTTCCATGGCTTAAAAGTGGTATGACCTTGGCAATATTATTTCACTTCAGGCACCTCGTTTCTTTGTATTAAAATGGGATACGGATACCTTTAAGATTGTTGTAAGCATTTGCAATAACTTTGTAGAGCAACTGTCACGTTGGAGGCACTCCAAAATATTATTACGTTATTATAAGATGAAATATAATAATTTAGCCTTTAATAATATTTATGCAAATGTGCAGAGGTGGGACAGAACAGTGCGGGCTGGAATAGATGGGTAAATGTTGAACATAACTAAGGTTGCTCTTAGAAATGACAGAATCAGGTTGCTAGAAGGGATCTTAGAGATTAACCAGTCCAACTGACTCCTTTTACCACTGCAGAGACAAAGGTTCAGGTATGTTGACTTGCCCAGATCAGTCAAGACATTGGGAGCAGGGTCCCGACTGACCATGCAGGTGGCCGAGCTTGGGACCTGGTGCCATGTGATGCGGTGGTTTCCAAACCTGGTGGAGTGTTGGGACGTCTTGTGAGCTTTATAAAAAATGAGCTTTCAGGAGAGTCTGATTCAGGGGGGCTTGGGGTGAGGCCCGGAATATGTTTGCTGAGAGAGTCCCTGACTTGTAGATCAGGCCATTGGTGCACATCAGGACCACTGAGCTGGGGGCTTCAGACCCCATCCCTTCCTACCCCACCGTGGGACTTGGGCACCCAACCTTTCCATTCTTAGTTGTGTCATCTACCTTCTAAAGGGTTTGCATCGGTTAAGGTTCTGGTCACCCCTGCCTTTCATCATCACTCTTTTAAGGCCAGGTCAGCTCAGGCTGGGACTGAAGTTTGGATAGGATCTGGCTTGGACGTGAGGGAGGGCTCAGGGCGTGGTCAAGGGAAGGTGGGACTGTGCGATGAGCCCGGCTGGGAGGAGGTTCCCATGGGGAAGGACAGGGAGACCTGGTCACGTGGCCGGAAGGGGGCTTCGGTGTGGTGAGCTGTGAGGGTGGGGGATGGGCTCTAGACATCATTTTATGGAGGGAGTACTTCCCAAACTGTGTTCTGTGGAACACGAGACCTTCGAGATCCTCTGAAAGGCAGCTCTGTTGATAAGCCTGGGAGATATTACATACTGCATCGCGGTCTAGGAGATTCGTACGGCACACTGAGAGCTCCGAGGAGTCTGATTAACTTTACTTTGGAATGTTTCCAACGTATTCGATCGCAGGGTACTTCACACAAAGCCTGTTGCCTAATGTTGCACGGAATACGTTTGGGGAAACCCTGTTCTAGGAAACAGGGAGTCATTATATGTTCTGGGCTCAGTTTTAGAGAAGTTTTGGAGGAACTGGAGAAGTGATCATAACACTTATGAAGAGCAGGAAACAAAGTGGGATTTCTCAGCTTCGAGAAGAAAAACCTTCCGTGACACATTTTTGGTTGTGTGAGTTGGTATAATGAGGGGTATGACTGATTGTTCTTCATATTCGCTGAGCATCGAGCCAGAAGGAGTGGGCTTAACAGTTAGGCCTAGAGATTTCAGAGGAAGAAGACGGAATCTTCCCGGTAAGGGATATAAAGTAGAATAGCTATCTAGGGAAACAGTGTGATTCCCAAAGTCGCATCCAGTTCGCGTCCTGCAATCAGGGGGGTCGTCTAGATGACAGCTCAAGTCTCCTGTGTCCTCTCCTCTCTCTTTGATATCCAGGGACCCCATGCACTTTCACTCTGGGGGAGCTACAGAGCACCCCAGCCCTAAGCAAAGATCCCGCCGCTGCCAGAACTCTAGATTTGGGAAGACTCCGACATCTGGTCCAACTTGCGGCCCAAGCAGGAGCATGGCATTGCGACACCCCTGCCCCTTGACCCTCAGGAAGGTACTGTGAACAGCAGCTCCTGTGCCTGGGAAATCACTGCCTTTCCTAGGCAGCTCATGTCATTTATGGATGGCTTCACCTGTTTCGCAGCCATCGCACTTGCGTCGGACTTCCACTGAATCTTCTTGTTACCTCCTCCCCGCCCCCGGGATGACCAAACACGAGTATCTACACTAACCCTCCTCTGAGACAAGGAGTCCAAGCCCTTAGCCATCTCTCCTCACACATGGTCTCTAGAAGCTTCACCTCACGCAGAGGTCATGGCCAATTCACACCGTGGACTAGCGCTGGGTCACCACCCTTCTGGGCCCGGGCAGAGCCATGGCTGCGAGGCCGTGGGGGCGGGGCAAGTCCCTGCGCCCAGCGTTCCCACCGTCCCGCATGTCTAGGGGCCGGCCGGCAGGTCCGTCTGCTCAGTCTCCGTGTGGAATCAAGAGGCCATGAGGGGGTCCCACCCTAATGTAAAAAACACAAGCGTGGCCGAGGACCAGTTTGGCAGCATAGTGGGCGCTCGGGAAGGGGCTTCTCGGGAGGGTGTTAGGCGTTAGAAAGGGTCGGACCTGTAGTTCTCTAAGTCACCGAGTGCAGTAACCACAGCCGTCTTGTCCACCGTATGGAGGGGGTGAAATGGAGAGATGAAGAGCTGTCACAGCAGCTTCCTGTACTGCATCTTCATTGCAGCCGTCACACCATCATTACTGGGAGCAGGAGAGGTTTCGAGGGGCACTGTATTGGGGGTATATGTGCGACATCCCTGAGGGGGTGGGCAGGGGTGGCTCAGTGACTCCCCCCAAAAAACTGTTTGTGACTCTTGCTGAGGCCACCCCTGTCCCCCACACCTCACCAGCCTGAACACGTGAACCATTTAATCACTGGTTCAATTCTTTTCTCCTAATAAAGAACTCATTAGCCAGCTTTTGTGGTTCAGCAATCATGTCATAGTTAATAAAGATAGTTTTTTTTTTCACACCAACCACTACCAAGGTGCTCCACACATTGCAGTCAATTCTTTGAGTGTAAATACAGGATTCTACATTTGTCTCTGCTACAGTTAGTTTTATTGCTATGACGTTATTGATATCTTTGAAATCGTTTTTCCTAAAGTGCTAGGTGCTCCTCCTATTTTGGGGTTATCCCCACTTTTGGTCAACAAGCCTTTCGTCTCTTCCTCGAAGCTTTGGAACACGCCCATCAGAACAGGATCGGGGACAGAGAGTTTTGTGGCGTGCTACTAGAGCCTTCTCCCGAGTGAGACAGCAGCCCTTGAACCCACCTTTTGAGTTAAAATGCCCAGCCAGCTAGTCATTCACAGAGTAGGACTGTTTTTCGGGCATTAGTTTCTCCATCCCACTCACAGGGAAATCAAAGGACTATGGAAATGGTTTTCTAAAATCTAGATACAGTAGGCGATGCTCTGATATTTTTTCTTTCTGTTTGATATTCATAGGAATTTGGGCTCGATGGGAAATCGAAAGTACATTTGGCCAGACGAAGCCATTGCCATCGCTGTCTCTGGGTGATATAGGTCCTGCCTTCCCAGGCACAGGCCTGCCCGACAGGTCACTCTGTAATAAGCAGCAGTCACCTGTCACAGCCTCGGGCTCAGACGAGGCCTGAGTCAGCTGGCGTAGCTTTTCAGCCTGGGCTTGCTTTGTGTTCCCATTACGCTCCAGTGCCCTCACTAGGCCACCCTCTCTATGCTCCTGGCCACTGACACCTGCTTCCTCTTCCCGGACACTCTTCTCCCTTCCTCTTGTTTGATGAGCTCCCACTCCTCCTTTAGCCACAATCTCACTTCCTTGAGGAAGCCAGTCTCCATCCCCTCAAGGTTGGACTCGGAGTCCTTCCCACATTCTCCTTGCTGGCCCCTCTTACCCCTGCGGTAGCACCTGCCGCTCAGGTGTCCTTGCCCAGGGGCCTCTCCTCCCACTTAGCTGTTGACGCCTTCAGAACAAGGGGCTGTGTCTGATGCACAGCAAACTCCCCGTGAATCAGCTAAAAACTACAGGCCACACCTCACAGGGCACCAAGTCGCCTGAGAGTATTCGGAAAGATCTTAAGGTCCTCTGTCAATGTTTGGAGTGTGGCCTTGAGCAAGTCATTGTGTTTTTGAGCTGCCCTTTCTTTACTTGCAAAATGAAGGTGACCTCTAAGACCGCAAAGGACACTCAGAAACAGCAGCCCTGACCCTGGGGAAGGCCTTCACCCCATTCGCCTCTGCAGCTCAGGTTCTTGGTTAGATGAACAGGCCGACTCCAGCCAGTGGAGGAGCATGCAGTGGCGGACAGCCAGGCAGCTGTTGGGCAAGTCCCGCTGTGCCTCAGTTTCCTTCTTTACCAACTCCTCATTACTTGGCAGCATCCTGATGAGGACCCCAGTAACGAGGGAAGAGGAGAAAAACATTTTGAAGACCAACCCTGCGTTATGTGCCTTTGTAATACGGCAGCACGTTAGGCTCCCAACAACCTACACGGTCGGGTTTAGAAATCTCCCTTTTACAGGAGGAGGACATGGTTCAAGGTGACACGGTTTGCACATGGCCGAGGTGGCTTCCCCGTGCGAGTCCGGAGTCCCTGCCTGTCTCATCTCGCCTCCGCTCCTCCTTTGTTCGGTGCCCAGCACGGGACCTGGCACCGAGGCGCGCCCCAGCCTTCCAGCCCCCAGTCTGGCTGTGGGAGCTGCTCGGCCGCAGGAAGGTCTGCGGATGGGGTGAGCTCGGGCTGGAGCGGGCGGCTGGGCCGGCTGCAAGCCCCGCTCACCATCTCTCTCCGGGGAGGAGGAGGAGGAGGAGGAGGAGGAGGGGAGCAGGCACGGAGGCGTCCAGGCAGCGCGCCTGGTTTATAAAAAGCCATCGCAAGCGCCGTCTGGGGACTGAAGCCATTTATGCGCGCGTTTTCCTTGTAAAACGTTACTGACTGTTTTACACCAAGGGCAGTCCATCCTGACTGGGAGGTGCAGGCATTCAATTCACCTCTACTTTTTGCCAACTCTGCTCTTTTCCCCCCTGTGCCTCTGAAGTTATATATGGTTCTGCGAGAGGAAGCCATTTTCTATCCAGGGGGAAAAAAAAAAGAAGAGCTGACAGCTTTAAAGAGACACCTTCCATCATAGGAAAGAACATGTCGTTGGAGAGATAATGGCTTTGTTTTTTAAAAATGGAGGCCTGCTTCTTCCATGCCACCGTCTTCGGAAATGGACCCCACTGCTGGTCAGAGATGCTAAGAAGTTCACAGAGACTTGGTACCAGTACCTTGCGAGGGCCAAATGGAGGAGAGATACCATCAGCTCCATTTTTCAAGTGGGAAAACTCAAGGTCCAAGAGGTTAAGTCTCTTGTTGAAGATCACAGTGGGAGGTTGCTGGGGTGAATTGGGGTTAATCATGGAGAAAGGGCACCTCTTTCACCCCTCCCCCCAGCTATCTCGTGTACCTGTCCCCGGTTTGTGACACGAATATTGTGCTCGATTTGTAGATAAGGAGGCTGAGTCTCATTAGCGATTGGCTGAAAGTCACATGCTTCATTATTGCCACCGGGCCTTGTGGGCCCGGCCCCTGCAGCCACCTTCATTAGTACCCAGCACTCACCTGCCCGGGCTTTCACAGAGAATCTAAATGTAATGGATTGCTGCTGCAGAGTGCCAGGATATTTTAATTTATAGAAAAGAACAGTGGGGTTCAGGTGAATGCCCTCTTCTGTATATTCTCTTTGGAATGAGCTTAGTTTTATTGTCCTTTCACTTCCCGTTAGTTCTAGCTAAAGTGATTCCATAATGACACATAAACCCAAACATGAGTAATTGATGGCAGCCTCAGGAGCTTGAGCAGGATAAAACCAGACTGACTAGAATCTCCAGGGTGAAGAATTAACATTTATTGGTTTAGTGGAATGAATTTATGTCCCAATAAAGCCAGTTACGGACTCGACAGTGATTTAATGAGGTGCTTTCTGTAAAAAGAGCAAATATGAACTTCTGGGCCTGGGGTGAATTGTAACTGATACGCTTCCTACTAAACCAGTTTTTCTGACATGTTCGGAGGAGTCTGTGAAACTTCCTGCATCCATAAAATTTGTGTTTAACCCATGCTGTCTGTGGAGTTGGAAGTTGAGGGGAGATTGAATCAGCATCTCTAAAACCACGAACGGCCCATCTGTTCATTCCTCCCGCAAGATCAGGACTCGAAGCTCTCCTGGAAGCGTGGAGAATGAAGATTAGGACAAATGCCACCCTATCAGAAAAGAAAAGAAATGATGTGGATATGCACGACCCTCTTTAAGTCTAGGGGTTCTTGCTCTGGGTGTACAGGAGGACAAGAGGAGGAGGGACAGGAGAAAGGACCATAATGCCTTCTGTGGGGGTGGGGTGGAGGGCAGAGAAGGACATCCTGACGGTTGTCCCCTGGCCATTGGGCAGTCCATATCTGCCATTATAAGCCCAGTCGACCCCTGCCTCCCACTGTCTATGCCCTCTTATTAATTAAGAGAATGGATGAATTAGTTTTCTTTGATAGTGAAATTATCTGGGTGAAACCCTCAGAGTCATCTCGAGCCTTTGTTTTTGTAGCCCGTGCCTACTCCACCAGAAAACCCCATGGGCTCCCCTCTCAGAACATCTCCCGAGTTCCAGCCCCTTCGCCCGCCCACAGCTGCCGGCGCCCTCGCCCCGCCGCTCCCGGCTCGGCCCGGTGCCTGCAGAGGCGTCCTGACAGGTCGTCTCCCACGCCCGGTTCTTTCCCGCGGCCCCGAGCACGCACAGTGACAACCGGCTCCGACAGCCACCAGCCAGAGGGGGACGCTGCGGGACGAGGAGGCGGACCGGGCCTCCACCGCGCTCCCATCGGCCCACGAGGCGGAAGCGCGAGCCCCGGCCCGCGTGCCCAGCTCTGCCCGTTCCCGGGCCCCTGACCTGTCCCCCTGCCGCTGCGTCCCTGCCTGTTTCCGCTGCAGCCCCGCCGGCCTCCGAGCTCCGTCCGGAAGGGGGCCGCCATGCTTCTGCTGGCCTCACGCTCCTCCCAGGTGAGCCTCCCCGCCGGCCCGTGTTTTGCTCACTGTCCCCTCCGCCGCAGACGACCCCATTGAACAGGGCGACCCCTCCAAGCGCCTCACGGCTGCTGCCGAAATGCGTCCAGCCCCGCGTTTCCCAGAGCCCTTACTACTTTTCGACACGCTGTCCAACTCGCTTATTTATTATGTTTTTGTTGTTTGTTTTCTGACCCCCTCATCTGAATGTAGACTCCGCAGGAGTGGCAGTCTGCCCGCTTTGTGTGCTGCTATGACCCAAAAGTGCGCCAGGCTTCCCTGGGCCACATTGCAAGAATTGTCTCAGGTCACACGTAAAATACAGGAACACTGAGGACTGCTGATGAGCTAAAAAAAGAAAATTGCAAAAAAATTGCAAAAATGTCACGTAATGTTTTAAGAAAGTTTCTGAATTTGTGTTGGGCCACATTCAAAGCCGTCCTGGGCGGTGGGTGAGACAAGCTTGGTAGTCAGTGCCTGGCATCTCAGAAGTGCCCAGTACAGGTTTGTGGAATGAATGAGAGAATTCTGCTAAAAGGCTTCCTCCAGTGGTACTAATGCCGCCCTGAGAGGCAGGACTAAGTCAGGTGCGTTCTCACGGTCGGATAGTTGCGCAGCCGCTTGTGGTTACATGTTTTGTTTTCAACTCTGGAAAATAAGGTACGTAGACTTGGATTGAAGCCGTGTTTCTAGGTCTATGAAGTTTTGAGGTCTTGTGCCAAAGAGTTTCAATTAGATAAAGAGGGTTTTTGTTAGAATAGAGCTGGTGAAATCCTATCTTCTTGGATCATGTTAGAGAATTTGAAATTTGAAACTAAGTGGAACAGGATTAGGACAAATGCACCCTCTTGTAATGTCACCATTGTTGACAAATTATTTGAGCACCCACTGTGGGCAGAGCAGTAGCGGGGAGCCCTGTTAAATATGGGGCACATGCATCTGTGGTGCTGTGAGGCCAGATGTTCTAGTTGTGGGAGTTTTATGTTTCCAGCACTTCTAGACAGGGATGTCAGACTCGTGCATTTAAATGGAACTTTGTGAGGAGTGGCTGCTAAATGTAAAATGTGGTCAACAGCGAACAAGGCGGAACGCAGAGCTGTGCAAGTGGAAATACCTGGTCGCACTCGGGGTGGTTTTTGAACATTACACTTTATCAGGCAAAACGTAGACCATAGTTGTCACCATAATTCACATTAGTATAGCACCGTGTGGCCTACGACGCACTTGCTCATAATAGATAGTCTCAGGTGTATAGTTTCTGGGAAAAGGTTTGCCAAAGCCATTGTCTCTCCCGGTGCAGGCAGGCTGTAGCCCTGGGGGTGGGTGCTCCCGTGGGGCGTGGGTGAGGAGGAGCCCGCAGTCCTGAGACAGGCAGCTGGGCGGGCAGCCATGTGCCCGGTGGGGCGCTGAGAGCAGACCCCGCCGCCGTGCTGCCTGCTTTTACATGCAGGCCTGCCTCTCTGCTGACATCTTGGTGCCTCAGTTTCATCATCTGCAGGACGGGGTTAGTAACACAGCTCCTAGGAGAAGTAAGCGAATTTTTATAAATGGAGGGGGCTTAGAGCGATCCCTGGGGCCTGGGCAGCCTCCCCGGCATGTCAGCTGTTGGTGCTAAGGAACGGTAGGAGGGCCTGCCTGTCCCTCATCTCGCCTTGCTTTCTTTAGTCAGAGTGCTAGAAAATTTCTCTCTGAGTCAATCCTTTGGGTATGGAACTTAGAAGACGCAGGTGATAAGTGTGGACCTTTCTCCAGCACCGTGGACGTATTCACATGTGTAAATGATTTTGCCTACAATTTTAGGGCATTTACTCATCCCTGAGATCCAGATCAAGACTCTCCAGGTTAGGGTACTGCGTTTCCAGAGGCTGAGACTGCGTTGTCCCCCGTTGCACCATCACGTCGAGCTGTCGGTGCCTGGGACCACGCTGGTGTGCATTATCTCACCTGTCCCTCTAGAACACGAAGCAGGATGGTCTGGTGTATCCCCCGAGGGGGACTCGGGAGCACCTGGAAGCAGGTAGCGGAGACAGACACTGAAACAGGTGTCGCTGGAGCCCAGCTCTGCCCACGTGATCACTCTCCCCGGGCACCTGGCCTCAGGCCTCCCTGCCACCTGCCTCTCCTGGGAAGCCTGGCCCTCTGTCCCCTCCACCGCCTCCTGCGCGCAGTCACTTCCTCCTGGGGGCAGCCACCTGCTGGTGAAGATGAGGACGGTCTGAGCAGGTCAGGGCAGGCATGGAGAGTGAGCTGATGGAGGGGTTACATCGAGGAAGCGGAGCTGTCTAACTGGGTGTCAGTGCCGTAGGATCTCGGTGAACCTGCAGCCGTGGGGACTGGCCGATGCCGGATAAACATAAGCAGACTCTCCGTGAACCGGAACTCAGGCGACTGGCAGGACTTTTGTGCCGGTTGCTTGAGTTGCTGTTAGCGGAGAGTCTGCTCTAGCTGTATTTCAAAACACAGTCTCCAGGCCTCCCGGCTTCCCAGGGAGATGAAGAAGGCTCTTTCAGTATGAAAGCCGCTTTCATCTCAGAGAAAGCGTGCTGGTGCTGCCCAAGCACAGAGCGACGGTGTAGTGACCACAGCTGCAGGACATGGGGCGCTTTGGACACCTTCCGTCACAGCCGGAGGGGCCTTCGGATTTCGGGTTGTGTGCCCTGCTCTTCTCCAGCTCCTGGCGGGAGGGCAGGGCGGCCTGGCGGTCAGGGCTTGGCTTGCGGAGCTAGCAGCCCTGTTCGTGTCTGGGCCCAGAACTGCTCTGTGGAGGAAAATGCTGATTCTCCATATTTTATCTGCTGCTAGAAGAGGATAATAGAAGGTTTTTTTCCTTCTCCTCTTGGGGACTTGCTGAAGATTAATTAGATGCTGCCTCTGAAGTGTTTTAAGCTCTGGCAGGAGAAGGTGCTAAGCATTCTTTCTGAAGTTAGTTTCTTTAACCCCTCCTGTGAAAGAGGGAGCCCCTCTCATTAACTGGAGGCTCGGTGGAAGCCACCCATGCCCCACAGTGAAATGGCAGCAGGCTGATGGTGGCAGTGGGGTCAGTCCGCTCACTGCCAATGGGAGACTTTTATAATGAACTGTGGGTGCGGCCCGTGGGTGGGGCAGCTGTACCCCACGATGTCCCGGGGTGGGAAGGGGCTTCTCATGTGCTCCTTCTTAGGTGCCCTTCCCCCCTCCCAGAGTGAGGCACAGTGAGGTATCTGCTCCGAGCAGAGGATGACCTCTTGAATCAAGAAAATTTCTCCCAGGTATTCATTTAAGAAATGTTTATTGGGCATCTGCTATTAGTCATAGTTGCAGTCACTAGGGATACAGCTGTGATCGTGAGAGTTAAGGTCCCGAGGAACTTACATTCTAGGGGGGTAGGCAGTCAGGAAGCAAGTTAACCAGATTCCGCTATGTGTCTGTACCAGAATGTGAGCTCTACAGGGCAGATTTTTAAAAAAAAATCTGGTTTGTTCATTGCTGTGTTCTCAGCACCTGGAGTAGTCCCTGGATAGCTAGATGTTAGGTGCCCAGTAAGTATCTGCTGAATAAACGAATGCAAAGGATAATTTCAGATAGTACACAGAAGGAAACGGGTCCGAGTGTGTGCAGGGAGCAGATGAAGATGGAGAAGTAAGCAAGAATTGGAAGATGGAAGGTCTCGTGGACTTTGGTAAGAGTTTGGGTAAGAGCACTGCGCTTTAAGCACAGGAAGCATGTGACTTCGTTTGTGTGTTTAAAAGGCCACTCAAAGGCTGGGGCAGAGCAGACAGGAAGGGGGAGGGAGAGCCAGTTGGTGGGGGGTGCAGACCAGAGGTTGTGATGGCTTGTCCCCAGAAGGTAGCCATGGATGGGGTGGAGAGGGGTCAGGTTCCCAATGCATTCTGGACGAGGAGCCATGGGGATCCGTGGATGTGGGGACTAGGCAACGGGGACGGTCAGACATGGCTGTGGGGGGTTTGGCCTGCGTGAATATAGAGAGGACAGTGATGTTAACCAGGCGGTAAGTGTTAGGACTTGTGGAACTCTGGCCCCGAGGTAGGTAAGATCGAACAGAGTTAGGCGTGGGGGACCCCTGAAGTTAGATCTTCTGGGATGTGTATTGAGCACCCGGGACATTTTGGCCAGACTTGTGGGGAATGGCAGAGAAAGGGCTGGGTTTGCACCAGACAGCCTGGGTAAGAGCCAAGCTTTGGAATCACATAATTTTCTTTTTCAGCTTTATTGAAGTATTATTGACAAAACTGTAAAGTATTTAGTGTCCATCCTGATGATTTAATATATAGGGATATTGTGAAAGGATTCCTCCCATCTAGTTAATTGACACATCCATCACTTTATTTATTTACTGCAGAACAGTTAAGTTCTACTCTCTTAGCCACTGTCCGTTACACAGGACAGTGTTACCAACCGCAGTCACCGTGCAGGACATCTGATCCGCAGACGTGATTCATCTTCCAGCTGAAGGTTTGTACGCTGTACCCACCTCTTCCTACTTCCCCTGCCCCCTGAGCCCTGGCAACCACTTTTCTATTCTCGTGTCCATCGTTGGACTTTTTATTTGGTGCTGTGCAGTGTTTGTCTTTCTCTGCCCCGCTTCCTTCCCCTGGCATACTACCCTCACGTTACGTCCACGCTGCCACAAACGGCAGGATTTCTTCTTTCCCACGGCGGTTGTGCTGCGTTGTGTGTGCGTGCACTGCTTCTCCCTCACCCATTCGTCCATCCACAGGCACCTAGGTGGTTCTCCTACCTTGCTTGTTGTGAATAACCCTGCACCGAACGCAGGAGTACAGCTACCTCTTTGACATCCTGTTTTCATTTTCTTCGGATCTATACCCAGAAGTGGGGTCGCCGGATCACATGGTAGTTGCATTTTTTTTGGAAGAACGTCTGTACTGGTGTCCATAGTGACTGCATCCGTTTAATTTCCTGCCAACAGTGCTCAGGGGTTTCCTTTCCTCCACATCCTTGCCAGTATTTTTTATCTCTCACCTTTTCAAGAATAGCATCTCTAACAGGTGTGAGGTGATATCTCATTATGGTTTTGAATTACAGTTCCCTGACAGTTAGTGGTGTGGAGCGTTTTTTCATGTACTTGTGCACCATTTGTATGTCTTCTTGGGAAAAATGTCTATTCAGTTCCTCTGTCCAGTTTTTAATTAGATTGTTATTATTATTTGCAATTGAGTTGTATGAGTTCTTTGTACATTTTGGATATGAACCCTCTATTAGATACAGGAATTTCAAATATTTTCTCCCATTCTCTAGGTTGTCTTTTCATTTTGTTGATAATTTCCTTTGTTGTTCAGAAGCTTTTTGGTTTGATGTAGTTCCCTTTGTTGATTTTTGCTTCTATTGCCCTTGCTTTTGGTGTCAAATCCAAAAAAAAAATCACTGCCAAGACTGGTGCCAAGGAGCTTCCTCCTGTGTTTTCTTTTAGGAGTTTCATGGTTTCAGGACTTACATTTAATTCTTTAATCCACTTTGAGTTGATGTTTGTAGGTGGTGTATGATAGGGGTCTACTTACATTCTTTTGCATATGGCTGTCCAGTTTTACCAGCACTAAATACTGAAGAGACTACCTTTTCCTCATTCCGTATTCTTGGCTCCTTTGTCATACATTAATCCACCATATACACATGGGCTTATTTCTGGGCTCTCTTATCTGTTCTATTGGTATATGTGTCTGTTTTTATGCCAATACTGTGCTGTTTTGATGACTATAGTTTTTGTAATATGGCTTGAAATCAGGAAGTGTGCTGCCTCCAGCTTCATTCTTTTTCAGGATTGCTTTGGCTATTTGGGGTCTTTTGTGGTTCTATACAAATTTTAAGATTTTAAAAAATTTCTATGAAAAATGCCTTTGGAATTTTGATAGGGAGTGCCTCAAATCTGTAGATTCCTTTGGGTAATATGGACATTTTAACAATATTAACTTTTCCAGCCCATGAACATGGAATATATTTCCATTTATTTGTGTCTTCATCAGTTCTTTCATCAATAATTTATAGTTTCAGTATTCACATCCTTTACCTCTTTGGTTAAATTTATTCCTAAGTACTTGATTCTTTTTGATGTAATTGTAAATGGAATTGTTTTGTTAATTTCTTTCTGATAGTTTACTACTATACATAAAATGCAAGTTTTTTTTATATTAATTTTGTATACTGCAGCTTCACTGAATTCATTGACTTAGTGCTAACATTTTTTTGCTGGAAACTTTTGGTTCTTCTATATATAATACCATGTCATCAGCAAATAGAGATAATTGAACTTCTTCCTTTCCAGTTTGAATGCCTTTTATTTCTTTTTCCTGCATAATTGCTTTGGCTACGACTTTCAGTCCTATGTTAAGTAAGTGGTGAGAGTGTCTTGTTCCTGATCTTAGAGGGAAAGCTTTCAACTTTTCACCACTGAGTATGACGTTAGCTGTGGGCTTCTCATCTGTGGCTTTTATTATGTTGAGAGACATTCCCTCTCTACCCAGTTCGTTAAATTTTTGTCATTGGGGCAAAGTCTAGGGACATTTTCTGCGTCTATTGGGATGACCGTATGATTTTCATTTTGTTAAGGTGGTGTATCCCATTGGTTGATTTGCAGGTGTCAAACCATCCTCACATATTGGAATAAATCCCACTTGGTCATAACGTGCGATCCTTTTAATGTACTGGTGAATTTGGTTTGCTGATAATATTGTTGGAGATTTTGGCATCTACGTTCATCAGGGATGTTGACCTGCCATTTTCTTTTCTTGTAGTGTTCTTGTCTGATTTAGTTACCTGGGTAATGCTAGCCTGGTAAAATGAGTTTGAAATGTGTCCTCCTCTTCTATTTTTTGGAATAGTTTGAGAAGGTTAGGTATTAATTCTTCCTTACATGTTTGGTAGAGTTCACCAGTGAAGCCATTTGGTCTTGGAATTTTCTTTATTGGAAGGTTTTTAATTACCGATTCAATCTCCTTACAAGTAATGGGTCTATTCAGATTTTCTCTTTCTTCACGATTTAGTCTTGGTAGGTTTTACGTTTCTAGGAATTTATCCATTCCTTCAAGTAATCCAGTTTGTTGGAGGGTAATTGTTCACGGTAGTCTCTTATGATCCTTATGACTGTATTGGTTTCAACTATAATTTGATTCATTTGAATCCTCTTTTTTCCTTGGTAAGTCTAGCTAAAGGGTTGTCTGTTTATCTTTTTAAAAAATCAGCTCTCAGTTTCATTTATCTTTTCTTAGAATTTTTTTATATTTAGACCCTAAAGTTCCTTAGAAATATCCAAACCAAAGGGTTTAACTTCCTCTCTCTGCTTTTAAAAGACCAGAATATTTTCTTTAAATGGAAATTTATAAAAAGTCTGATATGTGAGATAATTTAATTGTTTTCTTGATACCAAGTGCAAATCTTCTATATTTGGCTGCCCTTTTCCATGCTTGTCCAGATGTGCTGACAAATGCAACCAATACATCTTACACAGTCCAAAGGTGGATTGATTGACGTTAGAAATTGCTCAGGTAGAGATTCATTCCTTTGGCTTCATATTTCATTACCCATAAAACACAAAGCCTGTGGGGGCAAAGCACAGTCAGACATTATTAAGCCTCACCGTGAGTCCTTAAAACTTTAATGGAACCAAGTTTACACTCTTTCTTTGCAGTCAGTTTTGATGGATGGGGGAAAAGTGGTTGAATTGAGAAGCTTAAGAGTGTGAGAAATGGGGCAAAGTCTAGGGACAGGTTCCGCAGGAGAACTTCAGGAAACTTCCAGTGCCTTAACCTCCTATTGGTTTTGATACATTCTGCTGAGACACTGCGTCCTCCTTCCTCTGTTCCTGGACAATACCTTACGTTGCTGTTAGTGGAAGGTAATTCAGAAGAGCGTGGGTATTCTTCCAGGTGAAATGTTCATGGGGCCACCTAGACCCCTCCACCTTGCTACCCTCCGGTTACAGAGGTAATCTAAGGGACTACTGGAGAAAAATAATGATTCTTTTGCTGGGTTAATTGTAAGCCTCCGAGGGTCCTCTCAGCCCTGCCAGGTGGCTTTGCACATTGTGGGGAGGAGACAGAGCTGCAGGGAACAAATGACAGCCAGGTGGTGGCCTCACATTGCTGTCACACAGCCCATGAGAGCCCATGGAAGCGATAGGGATTTCCTTCAGTGTATACACGTCCTCCAACGTTGGATGTGGTTGTAAGGAGCCAGTGCAACCCCGGAAGTCCCATCCCTAGAACCCGTGGGGGTGCATGGAGTCCAGGATCAGAATCTCTGCAGGAAGCTGAACACTAGAGTCTATTGTTGCCTTGGAGACAGTCATTGGTGATTCTGACCTAGCCTAGCAGAACCACTCAAACCAAACTCACCTGGACCCCAAAAATCAAAACTTGGAAATGGAACATTCCCTCACTTCCTCTTGGCACTTCAGGTTCCTCAACCACAAAACGCGAATAACAGTCACACTCGCTGCTGAGCGAGCTCGGAGGGTTACTGTGGGCATCAGATTGGTTCTGAACCGTCACGTGTCACTCAAGAATCAAATGCCCAGTTTTCTGTGTGGTGGGGCTGCGGCCAGGCAGGTAATGTGAACCTGCCAATTAGGGTCAGAGGTGAGATGAGAGAACGGCGAGGCCCGTGGCACACGGAGACGTGCGTTTTGTAAAATTCAAATTTTGTGAGACAGGGTGAAACCGAACAAAACATCTGTGGGCAAATTCAGCTTTGGACCCCAGGTTTTAGATTCCTCCTGAAAAATGCAAAGTGGGGTGTCTGTTAGTTGCTGTGTGGGAAGGCCAGATGGTACAGCCAAGGTCTTGTCTTTAATTTATTTATTTATTTATTTTTTTATGTGTCTAGTGTAGGAGAAGACTGATAATTTAGTGTGGTTTGGAAAGCCTTCTCCTTCAAATATGTCCTTAGGCCTTTCAGAAACTGAAATCCTAACCATTGGGGTACAGAGAGTTGGGGAAGTAGGGGACAATCTTGATTAAGGCATTAATGGTTCTCATTAAGATGTCAATACATTATTCATAACTAGGCTGACCAGATGTACCATTTAAAACAGGATGGAAAATCGTGGCACTGTCCCAATTCAAACAGTACGTCAGGTCAGCCTAGCCGTGATGGAAAGCCTATTGGGACTTGTTTGGTCTGTCAACACTCAAGCGTTTTAAGACAGCAATCAAAACCTCTGTGAACTGTAATTATACCTTTGAGCTTTAATGCTGCGATTTGACTGCACACGGTGCCTTACTTGGGGTCAGGATTACATTGATGCCTACAACTTGGCCTTGCCTTGTTGTCAAGGGTCAAGGTTGTGCCTTTTTGTACCTGGCAGCCCACGGCGCCCGGAACATACCGGGGGCGTAATAAATGATGGGAGCTAAGCGCCCCAGCCCTCTGACCTGCGTGACACACGCTGAAGGTGAGGTCGCGGGCACTGTGAGCGCGCTTGTTTGGTAAGCTCTAGAAGGGAGGACGGACACAGGTAGAGGGAGAGTGAGGGGTTGGGGGTTGATGAGGAAAGAGAGGAACCTGATGGGAACCTTCTTCCCCAGTGGGTCTGGGGAGCTTGGGGGGACCTGGGGAATAGCTAGAACTGGGGGGGGGACCAGCGGGGGCAGAGAGAGTGGTGGGATGGCACTGGGGACCTGGTAGGACTTGGGGTGGCCAGTTAAGGAGCCTCTGCCAGGTGGGCATTCAGGCCGGGCCAGCAGGGGCCTAGCAAGCCTGGGTGGGCTTCCCATGGGGCCCCACTGGGCAAGCGGAGAGCCAGGCGCAGAGGCCCTGAGTCCCAGGACTTACTGGACTCTGATGCCTGGCGTCGGCCTCCTGAGAACGGTTACAGGCCGTTTCCCAAGCCCAGCGTTCTCACTGATCCCGGGCATGCGGTGGGAAGGGTTATCTCACAGTCCTCCTGCAGACTTACGTGAGAATTTTAATAACTGCAGGGTTTTATGTTGGTAATTCGCCTCTGATAACAGAGCTGTTAATTGTGGGCTCTTATCAGTGGCCATTGGGGGGCATGGTTTGAAGTGGAAACAGTGCCTTCAGGTGTGACTTGGACCCTCTCCCAGATTTGGCAACTTAGTTCAAGGTCAGAATGTCCTGTGAGAGCCTGGAGGCGAGGATTTAAACTCGACTCCTGTATCGCGGGCGGGTTAGTGGTTTTCCCTGGTTCCCAGCATCTCCCCTGCAGCCTTTTGGCCTCTCCTCCTGCCGTTCCAGCACCCAGCGTGTTTGCTGTTACTGCGCATGTCTGATGCTTTCATACCTGCAACTTCTGAGTGATTCCTCCTCCTCTTTACTCTTCAAAAACCTGGATTTTCTCATTTTAAAAATGGGGAAAATCCTGTGTAACTCACTTCACAGGTGGCTGTTGGGAAGCCTGTGGATTTGGGAGCCAGAGGGACAGCGGTGTGACTCCTTCTCCCCACTTTAGCACATTGCCGCGTGCTCTTGGGTCACCTCCAGGAGTCCCGGCTGAAGTGCACGCGATCACGCTGACCATCCCTGGGCAGGCGGAAGGCGAGCTGAGACGGCGCATGGCATCCCTGTTTTAGCTCACCCGCTTAGCCTCCTTGTGGGCATGAGAGGAGGCCTCAGTGTGGAGTCCGATTCTTTCACCTTGCCCGGGCTTCCAGAACACTCCTGCCCTGGGTGGTTCTTCCTTTCTCAGCCTACTCTTCGTCTTGGCTGCCCAGGGATGGGCCTCTCTCTCCGTCCTCCCGTCTCCCCGAGAGGCAGGCCTCAGCTAAGTTGCGGGACGTCAGTCTGATGAAATTGGTTTACATCAATATGCTAATGAATGACCCACCTTTAAGCTTGAGGGGACTATTTGCAATTTTCTAGCGGATTTGCTCATCACCAGCAGAATCACTAGTAGAATTTCTGGCCGGCGGGCCAAGGAGAGTGTCCCGTTTCAGGGATCGCGGAGGAGGAAACGGTCGGGAGTTGGAAAGGTGGGATGGTGTGGGGTCGGCAGTGACGCAGCTGCCTCCCAGGCCTTCCCCTAGGGCTGTCGCTGGGCAATGCCTGGACGAAGGACACGGAAGGCTGTTGGACAGCGGCACCTGGAGGCGGGTGCCCCTCCTTCAGAGGTCTGAAGGATTAAGATCTGGCCCGCTGTTAAAATGATTGTTTGGAATTTGCGTGGCCCATTTTATCTTCTGAGTTCTTTTTATTCGTCAATTAGTTATTCATTTATTTAATGCAGTTTTTAATTGTGCGCCTACTCCATCTTGCAAAGGTGGAATTATTCAGGAGAACATTTAAAGAAGTGAACAGCATGACAGGGCTTATAGCTGTGCTTTCATCTCAAATAACTGTCCCTCCTGTTTTCACGTTACCAGGACAATTATCCCGAAAGACACCAGAAGCAGGAAATTATGTATCGCCCCGTGTATGGCATTCCCTCCTAGGGAGCACACCATTTATCACGGCTTTTTAATCTCCTCCATGTGCAACGGAAGATAAAACATCTCAACAGCATTTCAGCGTTTGGAGAGGATTAAAGCCCTGCAAACATTTGTGTTGCTTTCGCCCGGGTTCCTCTTTGGCATCTAACTGGGTCAGATTTTTGGGTGGGTTTGGGCACACCCTCAGGAATGCGGCTCTTTATTTGGGATTTCTGGGGAGGCTCTGAGAAAGTGCCAGAAGTAACTGTCGCAGGAAAAGCCGCCTGTGTGCAGTTTCTCTCCCTAGTTCCCCCTCCCAGCACTTCCTCTTTCTCAGCACCAGCAGGGCCCACCTGGTGACACAGCCAGCGTTCTCACCTTGGCCAGCTGGGGATTTCTTTCCCCTAACTCGAGGCTGCAGCCCCCAAGCGTAAATGCTGATTCTACCTGGTCTGCCCTCAGGGGAGGAGGCCTGAGAAGGATGCTTTGGGGTGTTGGGAGAACACCCTGCTGGAACTGTGTCAGTTAGGGTTCTCCCGAGAAACCGAACCAGTCGGGCCAGCCGAGAGGACCTGGTTATATAAAGTGGCTTCCGCGGTCGTGGGGCTGTGGAGTCCCAAAGCCCACGGGGCAGGCTGGAAATCCAGGCAAGACCTGGTGGTGCAGTCTTGAGTCTGCGGGGGGGGGGGGGGGGAACTCAGGCTGAATGTCTGTGCTCCAGTCAGGAGGCAGAATTCTTCTCCTTGGGGGAAACCTTGGGTCTTTGTTGTGAAGCCCGTCAGCGGATGGATTGAGAACCACGTTATGGAGGTCACCTGCTGTACCCGGGATCAGCAGGTTGCAAAGACTATCTTCCTAGGAACCCCTAGATTAGTGTTTGACTAAACAAGTAGGCACCCTAGCCTTAGCCAAGTTGCCACGTGGAACTGTCACAGAGACCAGACACCCTGTTGACCGTGGAGCCCCTGGTGCCTCCCTCACGTGACAGGCAGTGAGCGCCGGAGCCGCCCCTGGCCGTGCCTGGTGGGTGTGCCCAGGCAGCCGTTTGCCCTGCCAACCAGACTCCCCCTTTGGGAGAAAAGCTCTGTGTGGTCCTGGCAGCGTGGCCACGTTGTCTTTCTGTGCTTCTCCTGCTCTCTCTTGGGCTTCACTTCCCGCATCCTGTCCTGGGTTTCCTGGCACGCCCCACTCCCCAGTCTGCGGCACGGGGCTCTCCCCCACGACAGCATTTTGTTTTTACAGCGCAAACAATGTCACACGCACGTAATAATATGCACGTACAAAAACGCTCAGACCGTCAGATGGCGGCTGGCTGAGTCTTCACCGAGCGAGTTTCCTCATGTCACCAGTCCAGCTCCAGAAGCAGAAGCCTGTCTCGTGTCCCCACCCCTGTCACTACTCCCCAGTCCCAAGTGACTGCCCCGACGCTGACCTCTGGCATCACACATCAGCTCTGCCTTTATTTTGAGTTTTGTGTAATGAGACAGCACAGTGAGTCCTGTTTTGTCACAGCCTCATGGCGTGTGGAGAAACTTCGTGGTGGGAAATGCTGAGTGGCTCGGTCTCTCCTTCCCTCTGTCTTTGCAAATGACAGATGCAGCCGGTCTGTTACACATGGGATGTTGTGCCAGGGGGTGTGGACACCCACAGTTGCCCAAGAGACATTACAGAATGGCATCCTGGAGGCTCGATGGGGAAGAGGGAAGGGGCCTGGCCTCGGCCACCTCAGAGTCACTAGAGCCCCTGGTCTGCCTGCCCCGTGGGCCCCGTGTGGTCAGCACTCCTGACACGCCCCGTGGAGGAATGGCACTGGAAGCCCCCTCTTGAACTTGCCCTTCCTGGCAGAGCCCTGGGCTGGGATGCCCTGTCACTTAGGACCCACCTCCTCTCGCCTCTGAGGGCCCCGCAGGCGTCCGGTGACTTCGCATGGACTCGTGGCTGCTAAGCATGGCGGCGGGTCCCACTTTGCTGCACTGTCCCGTGGGTGAGGTGTGGCGTCTCAGGCCATCAGCCACAAGCAGCATCAGTGGGTGACGGGGGAGTTCACTGGCTTCCATCTCCTTCAGTGCCTTCTTCCTCCTCTGGACCCCAAGCTCGTATCCACAGGCCCCTCGTCCCTGATACAAGGCGCTCGATCGTGGACACCAGTTCCCCCGACACCTCCGAGCACCCCTGCCGTGTGCCCGGGGCGCAGCCTGCGTTTCCGCAGCCCGCTAGTCCCCGCCTCAGACTCCAGCCCCGCAAAGGTGCTTGGTCCCTGCCCCCGCACTGCACCGCTCCCCGGGCTGCTCTGCACGACCCTCCGCGCCACCTCGCTCTGCCTGCAAGGTGCCCGTGTGTCCGTGCCTTCTGCCCAGTCCCCTCGCCATTTCTGCCTCTGTCCGGATTGGTGGAAATGCCGCCCTTCCCGCCTCGTCCCTCTCCGTCCCCGTGCCCCGTGCCATCGTCGGAGGTGTTCTGCAGTCAGCCGTCCGTGGCTGCCCAATGCCTGTGGCACGGCGCCCCCTCATTGGTCGGCCACCCACGTCTCCCATGACCCGTCCTGAGACGCTCATCTTGGCAGAGCTCTTGGGGTCGCCCCAGGTGCCCTTGGCCACAGCTCGGCCCTGCCGGCCCACCCCTACTGTGTCAGCTGCCGCTGCTTCCGCGGGACACAGGGCACGAACCCTGGGCGCTTGGGAGGGGTCACAGAGGTCACGGGCTGGCCTGGGGCCTCCTGCGTCCCCCACAGCCAGTGGCCTGGGGGGGCCCTTCCTGCTTTAGGCCAACGGCCCCAGTCCTGCGGGCACGTTGTGTCCCTGCCCCTGTCTCCATGGATCAAATATCAGCTGGACTTCCTGAGTCGGGCACAGGACGGACACTCACTTCGAAGGGCGGTGAGACCCTCTGACGCGGTGGTCCACGTAGCGGTGGTTAGGGACTCCTCTCTTACCGGAAATTTCTCATTCCACAGGGTATCTCGATTCTGTAAACACACAAGGGGCATTGATTGCTTTGGGAATTTTCCAAGGCTCCCGAAGAATAAAGAACCCTTTTCTTAAAGAGTAACTAGCTTTCCTTTGTGTGTAGAACTTGGACTTTTTTTCCTTTCCGGTACTTTACGGATCGATTGTAAAACCAAGTTGGGACGGGGGTTTAGTACATTGTGCTTATCACTGACTGGAGTCTTTGAACTTGAATGTTTTTTGTTTTTGAAGATTTACTGGTTGTTTGGAACAGCCAGGGGCGTAGTGACAATACTGCCCTTTAACTGGACACAGATCCTCGCGTCTGGCTGACAGCCTGCAGACCATTGTCTTAGAACACAGCACATGGCGTTCTTACGGTCACACCCAGCACTCACATGGTGCCCGTCCAGGTTCGGCGTGCGCTCGCATTCGGGCCGTCTGCTCACCGGGTGCTCTTTCCAAACAGGACTTGCGGGTGGCGTTGTCTGTGCTGGCCGTCTTCAGAGTCTCCCCTCTCCTTGCTCCGTGCGAAGCCTGCTCAGCCGTGCTGCCAGGCCCAGCGTTCTGGTGCCGCCGCTTGCGCACGGGGCCACGTCACCCGTGTCACCGCACGATGTGGGAGCCGGCCGTCCGTTCCCAGGGTGCTCGGTCCCCTCGGCCCCACTGAGTCACGTGCGGGCTGACCAGACGCCCCGTTGTAAATGGGACAGAAAACAATGGTCCTGTCCCATTTCAAAGGGGACGCCCGGTCGGCCTCGTCATTTGACATTTCACCCTTGAAACGCTTTGTTTAGTTGTAAGCACGTCGCCTGTGTGTGACTTTCTGCTGACCTCACAGACAGCTCCTTCTCCATCTCCCTGATTTTTAACCTTGGAACCTTCCAGATCATAGATCTCAGGCGTCTTCTCTTTCTCTCTTTTTTAATCTGTAATTACTTCATGGGTGATTTTACACCCCCCGGGTTTAAAACCAGTGATGCGCTAACAGTTCCTAAATATTTATTACGAGCCTGGACCTCTCGTCTTAACTTCAGAGTCACGTTCTCAGCTCCTTACAGAATGTCACCTCCCGTGTTACCTCTCCCGCTGAGCCCCAGAGACCCCCTGCAGACGCGGTCCCTCTGTGGTCCTCTGTTTCAGCCCTGCCAACGCCACCTGGCCACTGGCCGAAACCAGAGACCACCCCGCCAGCCTCCCCCGTCCCCTCCTTCTATCGCCCACGACCAGTATGTTCTTCTCGAACCCCAGGTTTTTGCCTGGAATGTGACCTTGTCTCACCAGAGCCTCTGCTGCCACTCCGGTCTGAACCGTGACCACGCGGGTGCCGCAGGCTGCTCGGCGGCACGGGGGGGGCCGCGCCCAGCGTAGTTTCCATCGTGATGCCGCGGAGCCCCTTTTCGGGTGATGCCGAATAGGAAGAAAACGTTTCAGGCGTCGTTGTGGGACATCGTCTCCTGCAGGAGGAGCTTCTTATCCCCTCAGAGGTGGTCAGGTCCCCTGCTTGTGGGCCTGTGTGCTCGTCCAGGCCCCCCCCCCCCCCCCCCCCCCCCCCCCCCCCCCCCCCCCCCCCCCCCCCCCCCCCCCCCCCCCCCCCCCCGCCCCAAGGGCTCATGTCTGTCCTAGAATTCCTGTCGTTTTTTGACTGAGAGGTCCACCTTCTCATTTTGTCCTGGACCCCGTCCCACTACCACGCCTTGGCAGGTGGTGGTCGGTGACCCCGGGATGGACACGCTAAGAACCACCTTCCGATACATTTAGATGATTCCGGATGAGGGTAACTTGATACTTTCTGTGATCGTATTTGCATAAGATTCCTGCCCATGTTTGGCTAGTGCTTCATGTTGTGATTCATTAAATTTTTTTCTATTTAAATAGCAGTTTCAACATTTGTCTCATTGCATTCTGATTGTTTTTCCCAAACTCATAAATCTAAGGGTAGCGGTATGGCAGGTAATCCTTGGTAATACGTTGTAACATTATGCTGTCCTTGTGATGGAATAGGGGAAATGCAGGATCCAAAATGCCACGTTCATTCTTTCCTTTTCTTGGAGAAAATTTTCCTCTGAACAGCCGGCTTTTCCCATGTGAAACCTTTAGGACAGTAATGATGTATCCAGCATCACACGCAGAAAGCGAGGGGACCAGGTGTGAGTGATGGGCTGTGGCCCACGGGGGCGGGGGGTGTGTTTGAAGGGGCCGCTGCCTCCCGGCCCCAGCGGCTGATGGGGGAGGACGGGCCTGCTGTTCTCGGATCTTTCTTCTGTCCCCAGAAGAACGCCAAAGGAAGACACTGCACGTGAAATCTCTTGGGTTTTAAAAATGTCGGCGCAACTGAAACATCACGTGACAGCCCCCCCGTAGCCGTAGTTCTTAACACGAGTCCTTCACTTGGTTGCATACAGCTCTGAAATATTTTTCCCTTCTCTTATTTGGTAAGATCTTTAAGATAAAGAAGACATTATCAGTAATTTCATGCTGAGGCTCTTTAAAGAAGATTTCTGTAGCATCTAACATTTATGAAGCAATGTTAAATTTGAAATCCAGTGACAGCAACCCACCTGGTTAGCTAACCTCCTGTCAGTGGGCAGAACAATGTGGTACAATTTCCTATGTTTCAGTAACCTCTAGAAGCTTCTCCATCATAACTAATCATGCTGTGTGCTCTACCATCGCACTGTGTGATAGAAATATAATGCGCGCCACACATGTGATTAAAATTTTTCTAGAAGCCACATTAAGAAAATAAAGAGACAGGTGAAATCAATTCTAATAAAATGCTTTATTTAACTCAGTGTATCTAAAATATTACCATTTCAACATGTGATCAATATAAAAATAACCAATGAGATAGTTTACGTTCTTCTCTCTCGTACGAAGTCCTTGCAGTCCAGGTGCACTTTATACCTACTGTTTGGACACGTCCTACTGCACTTGCTCCAGAGACGCTCGTGGCCGGTAGCTGCCACGTTGGGAGGCTCGGGTTGGACACCCTCTGCTTTGCTTACGTCCCCAACGTCACCCAGCTAGAAAGTTGGTCGATCCGATCATTTTGCTTCGTATTTTGGCCTCTTTGCCTTTCTCACTCCTTTGACTTGTCCCCAACCTCCCTTGGCCTTAGCTTTTGCAGGGTTTGAGCAGATTCGCACAGGCAAGTAGTGAAAACAAAAATAGAAGACAGGACCAAAGCTAGAAAGGCTGCAGTGGTCGCATTTAGAATTCCCCGGTGACAGCTGCTCACAGACGCACGAAGGATTTGCCTCTTTCTCACGGTGACAGGCGCACGAGGCTAGGCCCGCGCCAGTCGCTGTGGGGGAAGCAGGCCGCGTGAGAACGCTGACTCGGGGCGTTGGCTGTGAGGCAGGCAGAGCGGCTGGTGGGCCAGGGGAGGGGCAGGGGAGCGGGCCGGGGAGGCCCCTGCCCCGCTGGTTGGGGGAACCAGCTCACCTGGCCCTGGAGGGCTGACCGGGAGATTACAAACTCCGGTAGGTATGGAGAACTCCAGCGTTGCCGTGGGCATGCAAGGAGGTGTGCCTCAATGTCGTGGTCAGGAGGGCACGGAGGGCAGCCCGCGTGGTCCAGAGATAAAGGCGGCTGAGACTTGGCGTCTCCCAAGTCCCTCTGCCATTGGTGGTGGCGGTGGTTCCTGACTGCACACTGACATCCCGACACTTGTGCGCACTCTCGTGGCTCATCAGTCCAGACTCTGTGTTTCCCTAAGTTACCACCCGACACTCTGTTGTCGTCGTTTGCCTCCCAGCATGTGCCAGAACCCTGCTCTTGACCCGACGCTGGAGTCTGCATCTTGTCAACGGTGTTGCTGCAGATCGAAACCATTGCGTGTTTGGTTGCAAATTCTGTATTTTGGGGTTTGAATCTTGTAGACCAAGCTCGTCCAACCCGTGGCCTGCGGGCTGCGTGTGGCCCCGGACGGCTTTGAATGCGGCCCAACACACATTCGTAAACTTCCTTAAAACATGATGAGAAGTATGCACGGGCCTCCTTTTGAAGCTCGTCAGCTATCGTTCGTGTATTTCATGGGTGGCCCGAGACAGTTCCTCTCCTGTGGCCCGGGGAAGCCCAGAGGTTGGACACCCCTGTTCTAAGCCGTGATGGAATGGCTCCGTCTAGGTAGCTGCATGTACAGGTCACGCTTAGAGAACTGTTGGTTTGGGAGTTGGGTCAGGCTGGGGGACAGCTTTAGGAACGCTGGTTCAAGGGCGAGCTGCTACTGTTGGCTACGTGACACGCAGGGGCTTGGGCAGAGCCGTGTCCCTGGGAGGATGCAGGTTGCATGAGTTCTTTCCCTCGTGCTGTTTCTCTTGCCGGGAGCTTCCTCCCCTTCCTCCAATGCCAATTTAAAAGACGAATATTTTCTCCAATACTAGCTTAAGAATTTCCTTCACAATTCTTATGAAATCAATTCATTCATTCATATATTTATTAAAGAGATTCCTTCAGGGTGTAAATGTTTATTGGCTACCGAGTGCTTAGCATGGAGCTACGAGCTGGAGATTCAAAATGGGTAAGTCCTTCATCTCCATCCTCAGGAAGCTCACTACCTGGGGAACTCCTCTCCCATCCGCCCGCCCGATCGGGCCCCCATGGTCCGTCCAGTCATCCTTCAGTATCCGGGCAATCAGTTTTGTGCTCAATGTGCTGTTTTTATTTCTCATGTGTTGTCTGAAGGGCCTGCCTCCCCTGACTGACTAGACATTTTCATTAGCAAAAATGGTCCTTTCTTCTTTCTCTGTAAGTCCTCACGGGGCATGACACTGCACAGAGTGCGACCCAAAGCACATTGCTGAGCGTCTTTCCGGGGCGCATGAATCCTGTCAGTGGATAAGTATTTTTACATGTGATTGCTGATGTTGTTAATCGGAACTTGAGGGATTTGGGGGATGGAGTCAACAACAGACATGAAAAGAGTCACCCCAATACCGCCTCTGTAGGTCAGTCTGTGGGGGCAGCACAGCCCGTGTCGCCCTTCTGTACACCGGACACCCTAAGGACACGCTCTTGTGCGTGGTGGTAGTTTTCGGGGCCAGGCGGATCAAGTGAAGGCGCGCTCTACGTGCCTGTCTTCCCCGTGTGTCACAGCTGTTCACGAAGTACAGCGTAAGGGAGTGCTCCTAATGAAGCGCATAAGCAGTAACTTCCCTTCAAGCTGTCACTGAGGAACGCTGCGAATTTCAGTGACCCCTTACTCTAGAAAGAGCTCTGTGTCGGAACAGATTTTTATAAATAATGCGCTGTTTGCTTTGCTGGGCCGAAAACTTCCTCCTGTCTTTGAGACTGTCAGGCAACCAGGAGGCCAATTGTTTCTTAGGACAAAGGTATTTGCAGAGGAACTGATCACACTGTTATTATTAATAATCTCATTACGGAGGCAGCAGCGCTGCGTTTGTGCTTCTGAGGCTGCCACACAGACCAACGCTGTGCTCTGAAACGGGTGGAGGCGGGCGGGGCGCGGGGGCCGGGGGTGGTGGGGAGGGGGGGCGGCAGCTCACGCGCAGGGGCTGGG